>JAPKLW010000756.1:157449-185872 GCA_026898455.1 Plectranthus barbatus
AATAAACCTTGTACATAATATACCAATCATAATGCTTTCAGTATATAAATCCATCAACTTAAGAACTAGATTGCTGAGTCCAAGCTCTCAACAGATATCTACAGTCTACAGGAAGTCTAGACCTTGCAAATCTATGTGATATGCTGAGTCCAAACTCTCAGCAAACTATCAAAGGTCTAAGGAAAACCAAGATACCCGCAGAAAACAAGCTCAATACTGAGTCCAAGCTCTCAGTAAACCACTGGTATCAAAGGTATTCTGAATAAGCAGGAATTGATTGAATGCTGAGTCCAAGCTCTCAGCACGGGCCTGTAGTTTGCTGACATTGAAACTTTCAGCAAAGTACCTTGCATGATCAAAAAGACCCAGCAATCAAAAGGAAGCTAATGACTTCAAATCCCTCGAAATGCTGGATTATCTGATTGACGGAGCAGCAACAAAGTCTACATTAATTGGAAAGGTGATTATAGCTCAGGGCGGCGATGAAGACCGAACTTCAAATTCCTTGGAAAGAACTACAAGGAACCACTTATTCCAAAAGGAAAAATCAATGTCAACTCCAAGGAACTAGTTTCTGACAAAGAAGAACCCTACCAGGGAGATGTCATTTTGCAGACAGCAATCCCATTGACTAAGGAGGAAGTAGTAGAAGAAAAAATGAAGACCGAACATGATGCTCTGTTCAAAGAATATGAGAACCTGTTGGACATCACTCAGCTGGAACCGACTCAGCCCCCTGTGCAAGTCGTTGCAAAGAAAAGGCATTCTCAGCGAAGTCCTCAGCAGAGGAAGGGGAGACAAGCAGATGCTGAAGCAAAAACAACAAAGAAAGGAAAACATGATCGCTTTCAAAGATCAACGATTCAGGTTACTATTCCGGTGGTAGATACTTCTCTACCGATCCCTGATATTGCCAACACTATAAAAGAGATCCTTGTTCCAAAGGCCTCCAGAGAAATAAAGAGGAAATTGGATTTCACTGCCGAAGAGAGAGAGGCATGGCAGAAATGGAAACAGGCGAAAGCACTGAAGAAGGCAAGAGCGCAAAAGAAATTTGAAAAGGGTCATCTACAGATGCTCTTAGATCAAAGGGACGCAAACTTTGAGCAAGTAAAGGCAACGTATGAAGATTGGAATGCTAAGATCATGGCTGGAGAAGAACCTGGACGCATCACCAAGGAAGATGTCAAGAAGGCACAGATCGCCAAAGGTAAAACCAAGGTTTGTGATGCTGAGGAAACAATTGTAAATCCAGATGCTCTATCGGATGCTGATTTTAATGAAATGGAAATGCAAGGAATATTCCGGGATTTATAGGATGTGGTGCCTAGGAGGTCCGAGGAGTCTTTGGTGAAGCAGATTTCTACGCAAGGAGAAAGGAGCTCTACTATTCTCAATGAATATCACATCACATCAAAAGGGGGAAGTGATGATGTTGCTGATAATGCTGATGATAACCAAGGAGATTTGGTTCTACAGACTACTAAGCACGGAAGTAGCAGTCCTGTAGCTGAGAAAGTGTTTGGAGATGCACCACTGACTGCGCAAGGAGGAAGTCAGCTGGTTACAATAATTGTTGAAAAAGAATTGGTGCAGGAAGACAGCTAGAACCTTGCTAGAAAGGAAAGTGATGAGGCAGTAGAGACAGTGAATGCTGACCTTGAGATGCATGAAAATGGAGAGTTAGCAGACCTTGAGGTAGACAAGCAAACAGCGGATCAACAACCCACTACCACAGCAGAGAAACAAGATGCAGAAATAAATGTTGCTGACAAAAATGACATGAGCAAGGAAGATGCTACCACTATGGGTGCTTAGACTCGAGCAAGGCATCAAGTCAACATCAAGGCCACTGTACGGGTGCATAGCAAGAAATATCTTTGTGCCATGGGAATCGATCCAACTACTGTTCCAGAATGGAAATCAGGAGCTGAAACTGGCTATGTGATGGAGAAGATCATCGAGAGGCTATGGCAAAAGCGAATTCTGATTCCCACTTCCCCATAAGTTTCAGGTATATCATTTAGTGACATTCCTAGTACTGATGATGAGGGAAGTGCAGGAAATGAAAATGCTACGAAGGGGAGCCTATTGCTTGCAGATGGAGAATCCATTTTCAGAGGTGAAATGTTAAGAGTGCCCTTGGAAGGACCACCTGACAGAAAATTCAAAGCTAAGAGGATTGCTAAGTGGTGTCCTCCTGTCACGGTGAGGGATAAGAAGAATGATGGTCTCATCTCATGGCCAAAAGACATTTGTGTCTTCATTGAAGATCAGGTTGTTGCTGAGGTTGAGAACACATATCCTGCAGAATTATTGGACGGGTCTTCTGATCTAGATTGGCTGCAGATAGAGTTCAAAAGGTGGAGATTCTTTGACTATGCCACTCACAAACTACACTACGAACACCACGCAATGATGATGGCCAGGATGGGTCTCAACTATTGGAGAAATGAAGAAGAATGGGCTGATTTGATGGATCCAACATCCGAAAGACAGTACACAGACAATCAGGTCGCTGCTCGATTACAAAAGATCAAGGCGCACAGAGCAGTCACTGGAGATCGCTCATTGCCACCATTTGAGTACGCTGTCGAGGATTCACCCCCATTCACTAAGAAATTCAAGTAACCAGCAACGAGAAGACAAATGGCTGCAGCTGCTAAGCTGCAAGCAAAGTTAGCAGAAGAGGAAGCCGCAAGCAAGAGAGAAGAGGATCAGAAGAAGATGATGGATTTCAAGGAGCGCATACTCACTACATTGGAAAATATCCCATTCAGAATGGATAGTATTAGGCCTCCGTCTCTAGTCACTGCTAAAGAAGAAAGAATTCAGGAGAACGAACATGTCCCAGCGGCAGACGTGGATCCGCCCACCATTTCTTCTCAAGCACTGACCATCACTGCCAACACACCTACCGCAATGAATCAAATTGTGCTATCGGAGGAACAACTAGCCCTGACAATTGAGCCCCTGAGCTCCAATACTTTTCAGAGGGACCTCCAGCATCTCATCCACCCGATGGTAGGAAAAAGCATTGAGGAATCGACGGTGCCGCTTGTGCAAGCTGAAGTTCAACTCAAATAGTCGTGGCAAAAGAGGAGCTTCTGCACACTCAGCAAGACAACTTTGAGACCTTCTCCACCAGACGTTTTGCTGCGATCAAAGAGGGGGAAGAGAATAGGTTAGCAGAGGAAGCAGAGCACTTGAAGGAACAAGAAGAAACAATCCGGTGCCTCGAAGCGAGAAGAAAAATGGAAGAAGACTTGAGAAGACTACAAGATGAAGAAGAGAAAGAGTAACAAAGGAGGATCAAAGAAAAGGAACGAATCAGAAGAGAAGAAAGAGAAGCTGTATTGGACAATTTCATGAATGTGACTCTCAAGACCCTCAGGAAAGTGAAGAAAACCACCACCGGCGGCTTCTCAAGTGCAAAAAATGCTGCTGATTCTGACTCTTCAACAAAAAAGAAGTAATTCCTCTACTCCTTATAAGTCTTCTGGTGCTAAAACAAATGTTCTTAATTTGGGTGTGTGTTTCCTGTACTTTATCACAACATACTTAATGGAAATGAACCCAGATTGAAGACAACATCTCATTGTCCAACGCTGAATTAACTGATAAAGCTAAAATTATATAGTCAGAGTAATCAACAAATTGTGTGGATTGTTGATGTGTGTGAAATGTTCCTGCATCCTGCTTGATAATCACGTGTGGATGTACTTTATACTTAACTGATAAATTATCCAAAAGCCATTTAATTGAAGCAAATTGTTTAAACGAGCAATACCCTTGCCATTTTAAGGGGGAACATTTAGGAATCATACTGAGTCTAAGGGAGTTGACATGCTGAGAATAGAATTGTTAGGAATATGATCCAAATAGTCGTTTGAATCTTCACCTATAAATAGGCGTTGTCCAAAAATGATTGAAAGGTTTGCGAAATTGCCATTTATAGAGAAAAACAAGAGAAGATCCAAAACTCTTGAACTCACGCGAACTAAACCGATCTTGCACTTGATTGAAGCTTTTTCACAAGCTTTCATACCTGAAGATTGAGACCTCTAAAGTATAACTTCTAAGGTTAATAATGGGATTCTTTCTACTCCCAGAAAGAATCTAGTAGTCACCTTGCTGTGCAAGCGTGATTATCACGGGCAATTGCCAAACATAAGGATAGGTTCTGGGAAGATATATAAAACTCCCAACAGTCGATGTCTAAGGAGATGGGAGGTTTGTCCTCACTCTAAGGAGCGACAAGATGAGGATTGAAGACCGAGGTGCTTAAAGGTGCGCGCTGACCAGACGGAGGAGCTGCTCAACGTTAGAGATCAAGCCCAATCTTGTAATCAATTAATTAGTGAATTTTCAGTCGGAGGACTGAAGAGTGGACGTAGAACAGTTGTTCGAACCACTATAAACCTTTTGTTCTTTTACTGCTTTTATTTCGTTACATTACGGTTATATTTGAAACCCAAGACATTAAGTGTTGAGGTATAATCTACAATTAAACTAACGAATATTTGAGCTTAAACACATTTGATAAGCACTTGGTAAGTCGTGACCTTAGCAAGATAAGTGCAAGACATTTTAATACTTCCGCTGCATATATAAACACTCTGATCGAGGACCAACAGATGAGAAGCTCAGTAACCAAACCAAATATATGATGAAGGTTTTGAAAGCTGACTTAAGAAAAATGGTGCAGTCCGAGATGGAGATGTTACATCAACTGATTGATGCATTGGAAGATGATTACTTGGGCCGCAAAAAGATGAGATATAGACATAAAAGGTGGGATACTCAACCAGATAGTTCCTCCCCATTTGATAAGCTTCTGTCAATGGTGGAGCTAGGGGTGACGATTGCTGACCTGACACGATAATCTGACATAAACCCAACACGATAATAATGACATGAACCAGACCCAACATGGACCGAACCTAAAATATGATAATAATTAAACGCACGCAAATTGTTTGCACTACACTTTGAACTAAAAATCTTGTATACGACACGATAATCCGACACAAAAAGTATGATACGAACACGATAAGGTTTGACACGAACCCGACACGAATGACACGAATTGCCACCCCTAGGTGGAACAGGCGGTGGAGCAAGTGTTGGTGATAAACTCTCATTTTGTGCATTTACTGCTGTGGATTTGGTAGCTATTTGCCTTGGATTAGATCGTTCAGTGATAGTTATGTGCCTAATTCATATTCCTTTAGGAAATATTACGTTTGGTTTAGTTTTGGGTTGTCTATGCCGGTTTCATGCACAATTGAGCTGTTTATAGGATATGACTGAGTGCCATGGAGCCAATCGACGTTCGTTTGCATCGGGAAAAGGAAGAAATGAGAAAAGATCAGCAAAAACTACAATTCCATTATTGACAAGAACGATGACCCAAAATACAAAATCGGCGGTCGCCGATTTAGTAATTAGGTCGCCGATTATGTATTTTCCCCTTATTTCCCACTGTGCAGAAACGGCGACCCGTGTGCACAAATGGCAGTCGCCATTCCTATTTTACGGATCACCGAATGTGTTTTAAAGGCCGAAAATTGATGTAAATCCCATATTTTTTTGGATTTGGAGAAGATAGGTATAAAAAATAGAGGCTTCCAAGGCTGAAAAATGTTACTTTCTCATTATTTTAGAGTTGGAGAATTGGAAGAACGCAGTAGAATTCGAAGAACAAAGATTGAAGATCACGGTTCTTTAGTTTTATGTTTTCATTATCTTTGTCCCTTTTGTGTTTTTCTATTGATGGAATTTAGCATGTCTGGCTAAATCCATATTAGATTATAGGGTTTGAACTTGATGAATTTTATGCACATGTTTATTAAAATTCAATTTTCCTTTTCCTTTCGCATTCTGATTTTCTGGGATTTTGATTATTTTCTTGATATTGGCCATTGATGGAAAATTAATTGATATTTCTTGAACTGAGAAGTCTAGGTTTATCAGTAGGTTTTAAAGGATAATTAGATTTGATAATTTAAATATCTAAGAGGAATTTGAATTATTGAAGGGTTGAGGAATCTGTGGTTTTATCAAGAGTAAAAATTCTTTTTGCGCATCCAAGAGGAGTCATTAGGATTTTTATTTTCACGTTATGGTTTTGAATTCGAGAGAATCGGCTGATAACATAATTGTGATTAATCCATATGTTTGGAAATTAAATTGGAATTGGATTGAATAAATATTTTGCATAATTATTTATCATAGTGAAGTACCCTAGAATCCTGTTTTCTCCATATTTTCTAAATCAACCTCTTATTTTCATTTAATTATTTACTTTTAAAAATTGCATAATTTAATAAACCAACACTTTTATCAAAGTATCTAGATAGTAGTAAAATATTTGTGCTATAGTGCTTGGTTATATTTCGAGCCTGCAATCCTTGTGTTCAATATAAATTTTTACTTGCCATCTACAATGGTCTGTACACTTGTAGAATAACGTGTTGCAAAACTAGCTATCAAGTTTTGGCGCTATTGCCGGGGATTGCATAGATTTATAATTAACTCTATTTCTAATTTTAAGCCACTAATCAAGATTTTATTTTATGCATATTTTAGTTTATCAGTTTTGGTGTTTCTTTTCAGGTACTTTATGCGAACCAGATTGAAAGTCCCTCCACTTGAGCCTATAGATCTGGAGATCGAAGCTACCTGTCGAAGGAATTCCGCCAGAAGAAGATTAGCATTCCCTATGGCTGATAATCAAGCAGCGCAGATTGCAGAGTTGCAGAGGCAACTACAGGAGATGAATCTAAAGCTCCAAGAGCAGAAAGCTCTAAAAGTGCCTCGGGATGCGATTATTGATGAGATGTGTGAGCCCATGACTGACCGACATCGTCATGCTGACTTTGGGTTGAAGGTGAATACGCCCAATTTTGAACTGAAAACTGGTTTGATTCATACTACTCAGCAAAATCAGTTTCTACCAAATCACTAGAGACCCGTCTCAGTAAGTTGGAGAATAATCAACCCCAGTATGGGTTTGATTAGGGGGCTGAAGTTCAAGTTGAGGATGCGAATTATGTAAATCATAGGAACTTCAACAAGAATAGGGGATATCCGTCAGGGAACATGACCTACCATCCCAACAATAGGAAGCACCCAAATTTCTCCTATTGCAATCCAAATAATTCACTAAAACCTCCACCTGGGTTTTCTGTAACCAATGGGGCGATTAATGAGCCTAAGGAGCCGAGCATGAGGGAACTCCTCACTCAATTTATTGTCGTGTCTAATGCCAAGACAGACAAGATGGAGGGGGATATTGCAGAGTTGCAGACTGGCATGGGGGACATGGGAAAGCACATGAAGCAGATCGACACCCAGATTTCCCAGATTGCCAATGTGATTTGCAACCAACACACTCCTGGACAGTTCCCTAGAAATATTATGGTGAACCCGAAGGAGCACTGCAATGCCATTACAACTCGTAGTTGAAAGGCATATAACGGCCCATCTATTCCTGCTGATATGCCTGTGCAACCTGAAGTTGCACAACCCGCTGATGTTCATCATGAAGAAGAACAAGTGAAAAAGAACAAGGGTACTTTTCTTCAAGACAGTACAAAATCTACTGAACCAACCTCTGTCCCTTTCCCACAGAGGTTTGCCAAGAAGCAGAAGGAGGAGAGGTATAAGAGAGTTTTGGAGCACATGAAGAAAATCCACATCAATCTACCTCTCATTGAAGTTGTGCACGAAATTACTGGGTACATGAAATTTTTGAAAGATTGGTTACCCAGAAGAAGCCATTTAGAGCATTCGAGATAGTCCATCTGTTTGAGGAATGCAGTGCATCATCCAGAAGAAGATGCCAGTGAAAAGGGCGGATCTAGGTTGCTTTTCAATCACTTGTATCATTGGGGGACAAAATTTCAAGAAAGTCCTCTATGATTCGGGGGCTAGCATAAAGTTGATGCCCCTCTATATTTTCAAGAAGCTGCAAATTGGGAATATCAAGCCTACCACCATCAAGCTTCAGATGGTAGATCGATCAGTGAACTATCTTAAAGGGGTAGTTGAGGATGTGTTGGTGAAGGTGGGCCAATTTATTTTTCCAGCTGATTTTGTGGTCCTGGATATGGACGACGATAGAGATATCCCGTTGATATTTGGGAGACCATTCTTGCATACTGCTGATGCCCTGATTGATGTGAAGAAGGGAGAGCTCACTTTGAGGGTGAATGATGAGAAAATTACATTTTCCATCTACAAATCAATGGAGAGTGGTGGATGCTTCGAGGAGTGCGATATGGTGCAGGTTTTGTATCCCTTTGATTCTTCTTCTATTATTTCTGATCCTTTGGGTTATGGTATGCAAAATCTGTTTATTCCTATGATGAGCTATATGATGCTTGTGATGAGTTTCTAGAGTCTGTTCTAGCCTTAGACAGTGTAGATGAGAAGAACAGGGAGGAGAATGCTCATTTTCTGAAGTTGAGGAGCGAGGAGGAAGAAGAGAAAGCTCGCAAGAAAAGTCTGAAGTAGGAGGCCAAGAAAGAGCCACCAGTTCTGGAGCTAAAGCCTCTACCGGACCATCTTAGGTATGCCTACCTAAGGGATAATGAGACATATCCGGTAATTGTATCTGCTACTCTATCTTCTGTTCAGTTAGAGAGGTTACTGAGAGTTTTGAGAGACCATCAATCTGCTATTGGGTGCTCGTTATCTGACATCAAGGGTATTAGCCCTTCTATTTGTATGCACATGATTCTACTTGAGGATGAGTATAAACTGAAAGTGCAGCCGCAACAACGGTTGAATCCTATTATGCAGGAAGTTGTGCGGAAGGAGGTAATCAAGTTGTTGGATGCTGGCATGATATATGCCATTTCGGATATTAAGTGGGTGAGTCCTACACAAGTGGAGGCCAAGAAAGGAGGTACTACAGTCATCAAAGAAGAGAACGGCCAGGAAATTGCTCACAGGCCTGTCACTGGCTAGAGGATGTGCATCAACTATAGAGAACTTAACAGTTCTACTCGTAAGGATCACTTTCCCCTTCCCTTTATTGATCAACTGTTATATAGGTTGGCTGGGTATGATTTTTACTACTTTCTAGATAGTTATTCTGGATATAACCAAATTGTTATTGCCCCTGAGGACTAACTAAATCTATTTTTACTTGTCCTTATGGTATTTTTGCATATAGACGGATGTCTTTTTGATTGTGTAATGCTCTTGCTACCTTCCAAATGTGCATGATGTCTATTTTTAGTGGACTTTTCAAGAATATCATGGAAGTGTTCATGGGTGATTTTTCTGTGTTTGGTCATTCATTTGATAACTGTTTGGAAAACCTGATTACTGTGTTGCAGCGTTGTCAAGAAACTAACCTTGTTTTGAATTGGGAGAAGTGCCATTTAATGGTACGAGAAGGCATTGCTCTAGGCCTCAAAGTTTCTGCCGCAAGTTTGGAGGTTGATCGTGCAATGATTGTTACTATATCAAAGCTACCACCCCCACTAATGAGAAGTCGGTGAGGAGCTTCCTGGGTCATGCAGGCTTCTACAGGAGATTTATCAGGGAGTTCTCTATAATTTCTAAGCCCCTGAGTTCTTTGTTGGTTAAAGATACAAAATTTGTTTTTGATGAATGTTGTTTGCAGGCTTTTGAGAAGCAGAAGCAAGCCCTCGCCATTGCTTTGGTTCTTATCTCACCAGACTGGTCAGAGCCATTCGTCTTATGTGCGATGCCAGCGACTCTGCTGTTGGAGCTGCTTTGGGGCAAACGAGGAACAAGATTTTCAAGGTGATCCATTATGCGAGCAAGACCTTGGATGAAACTCAGGTCCACTATACAACCAGTGAAAAGGAGTTGCTGGTTGTGGTGTACGCATTTGATAAGTTTCAAGCTTATCATGTGGGGGTGAAGACTGTTGTGTATACGGATCATGCTGCCATTTTTTATCTGTTTGAGAAGAAGGAAGCGAAGTCTAGATTGATTCGATAGATACTACTGCTGCAGGAATTCAACATAGAGATAAAAGATTGTAAGGGATGCAAGAATGTGGTGGCAG
This sequence comes from Plectranthus barbatus, assembly GCA_026898455.1. Classification (NCBI taxonomy): domain Eukaryota; kingdom Viridiplantae; phylum Streptophyta; class Magnoliopsida; order Lamiales; family Lamiaceae; genus Plectranthus; species Plectranthus barbatus. Next base: position 167,501 of record JAPKLW010000756.1, read on the forward strand.
ACCATCTTTCTAGGCTAGAGAATCCAGTGGAGGGAGATGATCCTCGGATTTTGATTATTGAGGTGTTTTTGGATGAGCAGTTGCTCGCAGTCGAGGACGTGGATCCATGGTATATGGACCTGGTGAATTATATGGTTGCAGGTGTGCTACCACCTGATCTAACCTCCCATCAGAAGAGGAAATTCTTGCATGACTGCAAGCTCTACTACTGGGATGAGCCTTTCTTTTTTACCTCCGTTGTGCTGATTTGGTGTTTAGGCAGTGCATTAGAATACAAGAGAGGAATCAAATTATGGAGGACTGTCACTTGTCTCCATATGGAGGCCGCTACGCGGCGAATAGGACGGCAATCAAGATCCTGACCAGTGAATTTTATTGGCCTACTATCTACCGTGACTGTCAGAAGTTCGTGGCTAGCTGTGATCGATGCCAAATAATGGGGAACATATCCAAGACGGATGAGATTCCTCAAAGGTACATGCTGGAGGTTGAGCCGTTTGATGTTTGGGGCATCGACTTCATGGGACCATTCCCTAAGTCCCATGGCTACTAATACATTCTACTGACTATGGATTATGTAACCCGGTGGGTTGAGGCTATCCCCACTGTGACCAATGACTCAAAGGTGGTGCTGAAATTTCTACAGAAGAATATCTTGACTCGATTTGGAGCACCTCGAGCACTGCTAAGCGATAGAGGGTTATATCTCAAGAATAAGTGGCTTGGGAGTCTGTTGGCCAAATATGGAGTTCGCCATAAGATCACCTCGCCGTACCATCCTCAAGTCAATGGAAAGGCAGAGTCAACCAATTGCGAAATCAAACAGATTCTGGAAAATTCAGTCATCTCTAGAAACAGATTCTAGAAAAGTCAGTCATCACCAAGTTCGTCGTAAAAAAATTCAGGTTCGGCACAAAATTGGCGAGCAGAAAATAGATTCGGCGGTTGCCGAATCTGTTGGTTGGGTCGTCGATTTTGTAAAATTTTGAATCTATGTTCGGCACAGATTCGGCGACCCATTTACATTTTTGGCGGTCATTGAAAATGTAAATGGGTTGCCGAAAATGTTAAATCGCATTTTTTGCTTCAAGATGAATTCGGTGACCAATAAACAGAAATGACGGTCACCGAAAATGTTTCGGGTCACTGAGCGTGCTTAAAATTTCATTTATCCGATTTTTTTTCTCCTTTTCCTCACTTTTCTTTATCTCTCTTCTCTCAACACACAACACCCACGAAAAAATTAATCTTCTCTCTAAATTTCCTCCTTCCACACATATAATCTCACCAATCCCTCTTACATATTGCTTACCCATTGTATTGTGAATGAGTCTATCCGATTAGTTTTGGTTTTTTGCCCAAAATCGAGAAATCCCCAAATCCTAGGGTTTTGAAGTTCTTCCTAATTTTGCTTCAAATTCAAGGCAATTTTCGCTTTCTCTCTTGTTTATTAGAGATTTTAAGTGTTAATTCATGTATTTGTTTGCAATGTGGGTCGAATTTCGATAGTTTTTGGTAATTTTTGTCGTCTTGAATGTTTTAGTTGAATGAAAAATCCATTATCTCATGTGCTCGATTATGCTATTTGAAGATTTTATTTGGTTTTGTTAGGTTGGAATTTACAATTTAGGTTTTTGAATTTATGATTTTTGTTAAACTTTGTTTAGGACTTTGAGTTGGGGGACTTTGAGTATTGATGCTTATTTGCTTTATTCTCGTATGCTCACTTGATCTTCAGGCTCTACTAGACGTTGCTTTCTTTGTCTTCCTTTATTGTGAATTTTGGAATTGATAAATTTAGGAAATTTGAGTTTAGTTGGTGGTTGAGTTTCTTGATGAAGATGGGTTTGTGTTGATTTGAGTTTAATTTTAATTTGAAACCGTGGTTGAGTTTGGGGGATGTAAGACTTGATTGGGGGTTTGAGATGTTGTGGACATGGAATACATGGCCTATATTGTTAAGTTTGGAAGTCAACTTTACTTGTTTGAGTATAGGGGGATTTAGTGTTTGCATAGTTATTTATTTTTTTGTTTTTCCTTTCAAATGCTGGTTTATGAGTTTAAAAATATTTGAGTGCAGGTCTATCATGGCACCACGACGTCGCCCTGCAGCCAACTCAAACACACTGGTTGGCATACTGCTCCATGGGATGGACACCTTGGATGCTTTTAACCGCGTGGCCCATCGGGGGGGGGGGGTGGAGGCAACTCTGTACATAGACATAGAGGCCCTTGAGGTTTTAGGGCTCTATGACAACATGAAGCAGCTATTTGAGGGCATTGGGTGGGGGCCAATTCTGAATCTAGCAGCCACTACCTACAAGAGATTGACATTGGAGGTGATGAGCACTCTTACTAACACCACCGTAGACCGCACTACTCTGGCAGGTGCAACCTTCTGGGCCATGAATGAAGAAAGACATCTCACAATGCACGAGATCAACCGAGCTTTTAGAGTCCTTAACATCGGGGACTACAATAACTCACAAGGGTTCAGTGCTGAAGTCTTTTGGCCCCAGCTCTGCCACCCCGCCGATGCCACTTGGGAGTCGGGGACTTCCATGGTCACTAAGATTCTGAACCCTATGTTTTGAATCATCCAGCACATCCAAGCACACACACTTTGGGACGTTGAGCTCCTCGTGATGTACTGTATGGTGCATCAGCAGTACCTCAACTTTGCAGCTTTATTTCTACAGCAGTCCAGGAGAGCCGCCTCAGCTACCCGAGGCCCAATTTGTATTGGAGGCCTTTGGACACATCTCCTGCTCTCGATGAAGATATCTACAGCTCATTTTGGGCCAAGCGGGTCAAGATGCTTACTTTGCAACGGTTGTCAGATCTGAGATTTCTCACCACTGGCCACCCCCTACTACTTTCGCCAGCGCGTGGCCCCTCACTTTCCATTTCTGAATCCCGAGCTCACTAATGTAAGGATTCGCCGCTACCGCGACAACTGGCGTTTGGACGCTCCAGCACGCACTCAAGCGGTCTTTGCTATAGAGGCTGAGCGCGGGGGACCTCACCAACCAGATGGAGATGAGCAGGATACTGAGACTTAAATGGAGAGGCAGCCGCCGAGCGAGCAGCTACTTTAGTTGGAGCAGCCACCTCGGGATGAGACTCAGGGCGAGTCATCATGTAGGACTCGTGGTGAGTCCTCCACTTTCTATGAGCGCCGCACTCATAGATTGGTGTTCAAGGAGAGATTGAGCGCCCTAGAGCAGCAATGGGGTGATTGGACTGCAAAGCTTCGGGCCTTATCCGAGGCTCAGACCACCTATGTCGTTGAGCGCCGCTCTTTCGAGGAGGAGCAACGTCAGGAGTGGACCCATCGATGGTCCTTAGAGGAAGAGCAGTTGGCACAGTTGCAGACGCCCCAACAAGCTCATTGGGAGCAGCAGCAGACTGAGTGGACCCATCGAAGGTCATTTGAGGACGAGCAGCGATAGCAGTGGGCGCAGCAGCAGGCTCACTGGCAGCAGCAGCAGGCGGAGTGGCAGCGTCAGTAGAAGACTGAGGAGCAGATGCGCCAGTTCATGGCCCGCTTCCCATAGTATTAGCCGCCACCACAGTGAGCTGATGATGAGGTCTCACACACATCTCTATGATCTTTTTCCCCACAAACTTATTCTTTCCTTTGCATCGAATAAGTTTAGGGGAGGGGGATGTGATCGGACGATGTGTGTTTCTACCATTTTTCTTTCTTTGTTTTTCTGATTTGAGACTTGACTTGCATTATTTAAATTAATGTGAACCAGTGATGTATTTGTTTAAATTTCTGAATGTTTTAGTATCCTTTTATTGCTTTAGTTTCTCTTTTATTTGAGTTGGTCTGTACTTGGAAACTCTATTACTCTATTACACTGTGCCGAGTAATGAATGATTTGGTAAGGGTTATATTTGCATTTTATTGATCAAAGTTAATGGTGACAAATGTTTCTTTCTCGTGAAACCATGCATTGTTAAATTACATATGAGTTGATGAGGTGCATATATTTGTGGAATTAATTTTGGCCTAAAGGATATGCTTAGCCTGTGAGAATTTGAGTCTGTGTTCGTTTGATTGAGAGTATGTCACTGTACACTTTACCTCTAGAACTTGCTTTGGTTTCTGTCTCAAAATTGTAGAGAAAAGTCATGGACTTAGAAATGATCTTAGGCCATCATTTTATGAGCCTCATTAAAACCAAAACACTAACCCATTACATAATCCTTTGCTAAACCCGTTTTGCCTATAAACCTTTTCTTTCTGAACCGAATGATAGGAAGTGTGAATGGAGTAATACATATATCTGTTGATGGTAGGTGTTGATATGAAGTAGTTTTATGATAGTACATAGTCCAAATCCTAGTAGTGGATAATATAGTCATATTGATATATATATATATATATATATATATATATATATATATATAAAAAGGGGATATCAATGAGTAGCCTAATAAAGTGCACAATGTGTGCATAGTGTTTCAGTTGAGTCGTAGTATTGTATATATATTCATATACATAAAATGGAGAGAGTTATTAGATTATTTAAGTAAGTAAGTCAATAAATAAATGTGGTACGTGATGGGAGTTAGTCGTGTGAATGAAATTATAAGGATGAATATGTTCAATCACTTAGCCAAATATTCCATACCCTTCACCAATGTGCCTACATTAGAACCTAAAATAAAGACTTTATTGATCTTTGTTCTAACATTCCCAAAAAACAAAATCAGCGGTCGCCGATTATGTATTTTTGCCTTATTTCCCACGGTACAGAAAACGATCCGCATGCACAAATGACAGTCACCATTCATGTTTTACGGGTCGTCAAATGTGTTTATAGGCCAAAAATTGATGTAAATCCCATACCTTTTTGGATTTGGAGAAGATAAGTATAAATAGAGGCTTCCAAGGTTGAAAAACGTTACTTTCTCATTATTTTAGAGTCTTTAGAGTTGGAGATTTGGAAGAACACAACAAAATTTGAAGAACGAAGATTGAAGACTCGAGATTGAAGACCACGGTTCTTTAGTTTTATGTTTTCATTGCCTTTGTTCCTATTGTCTTTTATGTTGATGGAATTTAGTATGTCTGACTAAATCCATATTGGATTCTAGGGTTTGAACTTCATGAATTTTATGCACATGTTTATTGAAATTCAATTTTTCATTTCCATCCGCATTCTGATTTCCTGGGTTTTTTATTATTTGCTTGATATTGGCCATTGATGGCAAATTAATTGATATTTCTTGAACTGAGAAGTCAAGGTTTATCAATAGGTTTTAAAGGATAATTAGATTTGATAATTCAAATATCTGAGAGGAATTTGAATTATTGAATGGTTTAGGAATCTGAGGTTTTATCAAGAGTAAAAGTTCTTTTTGCACATCTGAGAGGAGTCATTAGGATTTTTATTTTCATGTTATGGTTTATAATTCTAGAGAATCGCCTGATAACATAATTGTGATTAATCCATGTGTTTGGAAATTAAATTGGAATTGAATTGAATAAATATTTTGTATAATTATTTATCATAGTGAAATACCTTGGAATCTTGTTTTCTCCATATTTTCTAAATCAACCTCTTATTTTCCTTTAATTATTTACTTTCAGAAATTGCATAATTTAATAAACCAACCCTTTTATCATAGTATCTAGATAGTAGCAAAATATGTGTGCTATAGTGCTTGGTTACATTTCGAGTCTGCAATCCTTGTGTTCGATATAAATCATTACTTGCCATCCACAGTGGTCTGTACACTTGCATAATAACGTGTTGCAAAACTCGCTATCAGTTGGTGGCAATTTAGTCTCAGTTGTTGCCTGTTTCAGGTCAAGAAATTGAGGTGGACAATATAAAAGTTCAGATACCATTGGAGGTTCTTGGTGAAACAGTGGTGACAACCTAATTTGAGTCGATGTAGCCAATTCAAGAGGCCAAAGGAGAGGATATGAGAGTTGCTACACCCTTGGAGAGTCATATTGAAGATAATAAAGGATTCGAAATTCTGGCTACACTCACTATCATTAACAGTCCAGTTTTGGTTATCCAAAACTAGTGTCAAGTGCAGAAGACGACAAATTTGGAGTTAGTGACGTCAGTAGAGAAGGGGGTTGAGAGGACCAACGATTAATTCCGTCTAGTGAGGATCATTGGCTAGAAAAAGAAGGCGCATGAGACCAATCACTTACTGGTATTTGAAGATAAAAATACGCTAAACAAGATAACTAAGGGTGATGTACGATGGTTAATTATATCTGGCACATACGAGGATTTGAGGACAAATCCTTTAGAAGAAGAGGCGAATGATAGAGATCGCGGTGGAAGATTAATTAAAGAATTCATTTCGAGTTTTGATTTAGTAATTTTTAAAGTAATTTCGAATTTCTATTTATTTCCTTCTAGATGTTTAGATTTCATTTTATTAGAAAGATATTAAGATATATTTGGTGTATATTTTGATAGATTTGATTTGGTTTTTAGATTTATTTTCCTAGATAGATTAGGTTTAGATATTTGATTTTCTCCCTATAAATAGGAATTCATATTTTCATTGTAATTCAGTTTTCAGTTTAATATTATTCGTGAGTTTATTTCTCCAATTCTGAAAGCTATTGAATTTATGTGGAGTACCTCGAAATTCAATATTTAATTATCAGTCAGACTTACACATCCGTTTATGACGTCTTCACTATATCTATAGTTGTTGAGACGAGTTGCTTGTTGGGTCGTAGGGGCTCGTTTTTGTCCTTACCTACGGTTCTCTAAGGGTCGAGTTCAAAGGTGTTGGATCTTCCCCTTCGTATCAAGTTCCAATTTGCTTCCGTGTTGTGTCTGAGTTGTTTCAGTTGAGTTCCTGGGCTGTGATCTAAACCTTCCCGGCGAGGATCGTATTAGAATCATTTATTCAAGCATAAGAGATAAGGGTTGAGTGGTATGACTCAGGAATAATAAGAGATTATTTAATTGCAGCAACTTGTCATATGTTGAATTAATTAATGGGGTACTACAACAAAAAAGCTAAAAGACAACGCGGAAATCGCGTAGTCTATTTAAAATTTCCGCGTTGTCTATTTAAGTGTAGTCTATTGCTGGACGCTAATAGACAATGCGAAAAACCGTGTCGTCTATTGTCAAATAGACGACACGGATGTCCGCGTTGTCTATATGTCAATAGACGACGCGGACATCCGCGTCGTCTGTTGACATTAAGACAACGGGAATAGACGACGCGGATGTCTGCGTCGTCTATTACGGTTTTTTTTGTTTTTTTTCTATTTTTTTTAATTTAAAAAATCCTGTAAAAAATTATATTAAAACAAAGTGAATGTGAGTATTTCCATTATTTTATTGATCAAGACTTTACACCAATATATACAAGTAGGGAAATCTAATCTAGGAAAGTAAGAAATAAACTATCTATATTTAATATTGGAATATATCCTACAATATTCCCAACGCTCCCCCTCAAGTTGGAGCATAAATGTTAATAATGCCCAACTTGTTACAAAGATAATCAATCCTAGCACCATTCAGGGCTTTAGTAAATACATCTCCAATTTGGTCTTGTGTCCTCATATACCCTATACATATAAGACCCTTCTGAATCTTCTCACGGACAATGTGACAATCAATTTCAATATGCTTAGTCCTTTCATGAAAAACATGATTAAAAGCAATGTATTGCAGCTTGATTGTCACACCATAACTTAGCAGTTTTTGAAACCTTCAAACCTACTTCATTGAGAAATTCTTTTACCCTAAGTATCTCACATGCAGCTTTAGCCATAACTATATATTCAGACTTAACACTTGATTGCAAAACTGATCACACTAAAAACTCGATAGAATTACTAATGTAATGCAAGAATAAAATATCAATCCGAGTAGTTCTTCCTTCGCCCACTAGAGTATCGGGATACTTATGCAAAGGCTATTAGCTAGGCAACACACAATCGTTGAGTTTATATCTAATCTAGGCAATGTAAGTAAATCCACTATCTAGTCTAAGCTACAATCAAAACATGGATCATTTGGACATTCATCATTAACATTCTCACACTTCCACACTTTTGCAATGCAAGCATCATCCACAAGGTATGAAATTCAACAATTATAAACTAAGGACATTGGTAGAAATCCACATTGAATCAAAGAGATTAGTTTGAAAGATGCAACAATCATTTCATCCATTCAAACATGATCGACCTACACTATATTTCCTATCCCCCTTTGCACCGGCAAGATAAAAGTAGATGAAAACTAGATACACAAACAGTTACGTTATAGAACCTAATTCCTCTCCAAAAAGACAATAAGTTATGGACCTATAGGCAATCTTCGCACATGGATTGGATCAAAACCTATATGCATCTACACTTTTCACAACACCTCCACCCACGTATTGGCTGCAATCTCGGTATCTTACAAACACATAGTTGGTTACTGCCTACACTATGTGATTTAAGAAAAAACTCAAGTGAGTGCAATCATACGAATGGAGGTAAACATACAATTTATTCTCAATCAATTGATTCAATGTTTCAATCCACCAACATCCAAAGGTATTTAGCTCGACATACCTTTAACTTGATTCAATTGAAATGACAAAATGCACAAATCCATTACAAAGATATAACAAAAGAGAAATTTCCCCCAATTGCTTTGATTTGGTGTTAATCTATGCCTTGATCATCTTCGATCTTCCAATTGGATTGGATGGCCTTAAATCCTCCTTGAATGAAGTTTAGAATGAGTGGGAAGTGGAATTCTAGAGAATAACCGCTCAATTATTTCCTAAAGTCTGAATCTCCCTTTTTAAATTTCATTTTTCCACCTTTTATACTAAATTTTCAGACCCATAGATTGCTCCGTCTAAGATTGGATCGCTCGGGATGGATAAAAACTGAGGAACCGCCAGACCAGCCCATTCAGGATCGCCCCGTCTAGAACTGGATCGACCGAAATTTGGCTCTGAACAGGCCCGATTGCTCGAGCAAAGCAGGGATCGGTCGAGATGAGCCGAACAGAGGCAAATCTCGACTGATCTGAAACTATCTCAGTCGAGTATCAGCTCTAAAATTTGTCCTACTGCTCCCTTGCTCATCCCGGTCGATCTTCCACGCACTTGAAACCCAGATTGGTCAATTTTCCACCAAAACTTAGCTAAAAATGGTGAATTATGCTCAAACATGATCCTACACGACACAAACAACACCAAACACGAAAACACAACAAAAACATACGAAAACCATTTGATATGAGTGTAAAATGGACACAAACAAGCATGCACATACATAAAATAATAGGTCATTTTACACACATATCAGATACCACTTGTTGTTTCTTGCTAGTCCATCAAACCAGATTGCCTCCAACAAAAACACAATATCCTATAATCGATCTACGATCTTCTTTTGATCCCACCCAATCAGCATCTGTGAAAGCCTCGATTCTATAATGACCATAATCAGAATAAACAATTTGTTGTGTGCGGTAGTATACCGATAGAACCATGCGCAAGTATACGCAATCAACAAGTAATACAGTCCTAGAGACCAGATATCGAACCCTAGAGAGTGTAAGTTAAACCGTGCACTTAGAATTACTTGCAAATAAGAGGTGAGTGTTACTAATTCCTACTCAAAGCACAAATAAGCATAGACAATAATTCCAAATAAAGCTAAGATCAGCAATATTTCTTCCTGCCACAAAACAATCATAAAATTCTAAAGGTTATCACAATGATGAGAAATACACTCGGGTCATGGAGATTATTCACTATCACTATCCTATATGCTGGAGCTTTTGTCTCGCTTTTCTCCGAGCCTTAGAACCTTGTAAAATTGCCTAGCAAGCTTCCGCTCTACTAGATCTACACTATCCTATTGTGCATCATATGCCTATGCCTCCCACCATATTCAAATGAAGAAATCTTAAGCCCTGGCTCTTTCTAAGCTGCACTATTCCATATGCCTATGTAAAAAATGCCATTATCTATGACTCTCTCTTCCTATTTCTCTTTCCAGTCTCCATAGGTGAGATATTTCCGTTCACTTTTGTGCTCAAGAAATCAATTAAATCAGTATCAAAGATAAACTCAGATTTTACGAAACATAATTCCAATATATAATCAAGCGCAAGCGAATATTCCACAATCTAAGTGTAAGGAGAGTTATTTCATACTTGCAAAGTAAACAAAATGAAGTTGGAAACCATTCACCAAAATTACAAACTCAAAAACTAAAAAAATAAAGAACTGTTGGTGATGATCTCTAGACTGGCGAGTGTTTTCCTCCGCAGCAAGCTACTCTTCCAGTATGTGTTTGTGTGTGTTTCAAAATGTACCACACCTTTCTTGATATTTCTCCTCTCTTTTCATCATCACCCTTGATTCTCCTTCTCTTCTCAAGATCTTTCCACGTGTAGATATGTCATTTTTCCTTTAAGACAATAATTCAGCTCCTTGTTCGACACCTGTCCTTTTAGCAGACAAGATCAAAAAGATGTTTGATCCTTGTCTTCAAGTGGTCCCGGAGAGAGAATCTTCTACATCCAGATCTTTTGCGCTTCACATGCTCTAGCATGACTGCTGGCCAAAATGCGACTGGTAAGCTCCTGTGTTCCAAACCTGGTCAAGAACCTCACAAAAGCTTGCAAAAACTTATTAAAATTCAAAATGACCAAAACAAAGTGCAATTAACACAAAAATACAAATAAAATCATAAAGGACTCTAAATGAGAACAATCTTATTCAAAACAACATCCAAAGCATGTAAGAAGACAGTAAAAGAATTTTATTACAGAGGTACTACTAAAAGAACAGTTCGAGTAGAAGTCTTACCCCCCCAAACTTTGAATCTAACATTGTCCTCAATTTTAAGGTAAAATCTAAGTAAGATTATAACTCTAGAACTAGGACGTGTATAGGAAATTAGCTAACATAAAGCAGGTTTAAACAAAAAAATAGACTGAAGCTCGAGATCTAGGTGCAAGGGTAATTTCATATGAAGCACAAGAATTTCTAAAGGCATAAAGATCAAGTAATGGCCTTAATCATTTCTAAGTGTAGAACTTATTCTTATTTCGCCTCAAACAAGCTCAAACTCAGGGTAGATAGCATCTCACATTCAATGTTGAATGGTTCAGTACCAGCTAAGCTCAAGCATACAACTAGCATATCAGGTTTTCAGAAACAAAGACAAAAGAGAACTTTGCCTTGCAAACTAGATGTGAATGTATAGAGATAAACTTCAAAAAGCAACAGAGGATTGATCCTCAACATGCTTAATCATCACCGCTCATGAATAGAAAGAAAGGATGAAAAAAATAAAAACATCATCGGACAAGAAGAGGAACAACTAATAGACTTAACTCTTTCATTAATACGAACAAACGAACTTCATGCTTTAACATACGACCAGCATGAAGAACAAACAAACTTAACAGATAAAAACAAAACATGCAAACATCAAGCAAAATTAAAAACATAACCAAATTAAAACATTGTTTTTGCAGCAAATAAACGGGTTCAGAGGTGACCCTGTTCATCATGCCGTTCCCCCAGCATCTTTCTTGGATTTCAGGTTGTGGCCTTTCTCTCTCAGCAGCTTCCTGTTTTGATCCTTGATAACCAGCAGCACCTTGTGCATTAGCTTAAACCCGCGCAGCAACTTTGCCTGTTCGGCTTTGATCTTCAGCAGCTCCCTCTGCAGATTGTCCAGTGTAGCTTCATCTCTGTCAGGCTTGTCGCCCTGCGCTCGGGTCTGTGCTTGTGCATGCCTTTTACTCAAGTATTGAATGTTGAAATAGCTTTTGGCTATACTCCGGGGTTCGTCTGAGTTAAAGGGGACTCCAGCTCTCTTGCATAATTCTGAAATCAGTGAGGGGCAGAACAGTGGCCCGTTCTTCTTGGAGGCTTGGAAAGCAATGGAGTCGATGACGAAGGGCACGATATCAATCGGATCTCCCTTCAAGATAGTTGCGGCCATCAAGACTCTGTCTTGCCCTACCAGGGTGTTGTGGGTGGTGGAGCTGATCCTATTTCTCAAAAAGTGAATCCAAATGTTAGCTTCAATTGACAGGAAACTAGCAAGAACAGAGAGATTGTCCTTTGACTAATCAACCCATTGAGCTCCCTGCACAATCACCACGCGCAGGGCTTCATCCAGCTGCTCCTTGGTTGCAGAAGTAAGCAAGTCCATGAAATCGTCCGGCTGGGGAGGGTGAGTGCCATAAATTGCAAGCATAGTTCTAGGATTCAGAACCACCTTCTTTCCCCGCACAGTTGCCCGGAGCTCATAGTTGACGGTGGTGGACTGCTCGCAGTTTGCATAGAATTCTCTGACAAGAGCAATGACCGGTGTAGGCTGAATCCCCACAAATGATTCCCATCCTAGGTTTTTGATGCTCTTGACTACTTCTTCGGGTATCTTCGACAAATCTCTGAACCCATGCTCAAGGAGGAACTTGCGGTTAGCAATGGCTTGCATCCTGACCTTATGTGGGGTAGATGAGAACTTGAGTATGTTCTCAATTTCTTCTGTTGAAAGTTTCACCACCTTTGTTTTTCCTCTCTTGACTTCTTTTCTCTTGGCCATGTCAGCTGAAAGCCTTGAACTCTCCCCGGTTTCCTTGATTGCCACGACCTTTCTCCGTTTTCCTGTCTTTGGATTCCTTGGTATTTCCTCCTGATCCTCTGTGGTATCGGTTTGCTTCCTTTTTTTTGCTCGGATGTCTTTCTTTATTGCAGGGACATCCTCTTTCTCAGCACTTGTCTGCTCAGCTGTTTCGGACTCTTGCTGCACAGATGTTATAAAATTTATCTGAATAGGATCCTCCTGGTTTGCAGAATCCTCCTTCTCCTCTTGGTTTTCATTCTTGTCCTCTGCTTCTTCTTCACCAACATCAAATGGTTGCTGTTCTTCAGACTCTCCTTGGTCAGTGTTTTCTTCCCCTTGATCCTTGGGCTTACAATCTTCATGCACCTACTCCTCCTCATATTCTGCTGGTTGGTCATTGGTAGGATCCTTAACACTCGTAACAGATCCTTCTCGATCATCACTTTCAGCCCTTGAAGTGGCTGCCTCAACCAGGTTCATCAGGCTTCCCTGCTTTGGTTAGGTGCTCTCAGTCCTGAACTTCTTTTGGGGTGCATCAGGAATCATAACCGAATTCTCTGCACAGGTAGGAGGCAGTTTAGCATTCCTCTGGGCCATGATGGCCACAGATGCCCAACTAGACCTTTCAGCCCTTGAACTGGCTCCTTCTTCTATGTCTTGGGTTTTCCCTTGGATTTTGGTATGACCGGACTAGCCTTCTTAGGACTGGGCTCAGGGGACTCGATTTCCATACCAGGTCTTTTCTTCCCACTCTGCATTGTCCTAATGTTTGGTTCTACAAAAAGTTCAGAGTCCAAAATTCCTCAACACCAATTCCTTTTACACAACCCTAACTCACAATTTCAAAACTCCTTTCATTCAACTTAATGGATCAGCAGTAAGATATACGTTCCCCCCAAACTTTAGACTTCACACCAGAACAATTATAGGACAGGGGCATATTCAAACTCTAATACAAATAAATTGTCAAAATTCCTTGTCAGAACTACTGCATGTGACTAGCATTGATCATCTTAAACCTTAAACATATTTTCACCCAGAAAAAATAACTGCAAAGTTTAAGAGACATGCTACAGAAATTTCTCTAAAAACAGACACAAGTAGTTCGACAATGTAAAACAACAAAACTCTCAGAACCATACCCTACATTCGCATATGAATCTCTTTTTCTTTTCTTTCCAAACGTGATTTAGCATTATTTATTGAAAAACAAGAGACCCAAGACCAAATATCAGGAATGGGGAAGGAAAACTTACCTGTTAGACGACAAGAACTTCAATTTTTCAAAACAGTTTCTTCCCTGATCTTCATCCGAATGCTTAAGATGGTAATGGTGTGGGTTACTTTTCACAGTATGCACAGTTTATAAAGACACCCACATTAAGCATTAACCGGCACGAATAATAAGGAAACCTTTTGATTTTCCCAGATAAGACAGGGTTTAAAATTTTAAAAGGAAAATTGCCTAAACTGTCATTCATAGGGATAAGGCAGAGTGCTTATGTCATCGTCTCTCTCCTCTCAACGGCTCTTTTCAGCCACGCCTCCCTTTGCTACAGTTTTAACTCTTTTACCAATTGTTATTCTCTTTTTTTTTTATACTGGTTGACAATATTAAACTAAAAACATAAAAGAAAATGCAAACTACAACTTAATTTAATTCTAACTCGCCCTATACTCATGCTACTGACAGGTTGTAGCATAAAACTTCGCAAAAAAATTAACATAACAACATACAACTTCACAGAAAAATTAACATAACAAAAATAAACTTAACTAGGCATGAATGTAAAAGTCAACTGAAATTAAAATGCAGTATTAAAGCAAATCCCTAAGCCATCACCACATGCTTCATCTATCCTCGTGATGACTTAGGTTACCTCTTGCTTTGAGGTTCCTAAACTTTGGTGGAAGCATTCCCCTTCTCCATACTTCCTCCATAGTAATGTTTCACTCTTTGGCCATTGACTTTAAAGACATTCCCCGTGCTTTCATTTTTCAATTTAACAACTCCATAGGGGTAGACTTACACCACAGTAAATGGTCCTGAACACCTTGACTTGAGTTTGCCAGGAAACAGTCTCAACCTAGCATTGAAGAGCAATACTTGCTGTCCTACTTCCAAGGTTCTGTCTGCAATCTTCCTATCATGCCATATCTTCATCTTTTCCTTGTAGATTTTGGCATTTTCATAACTCTGCAACTTCAGCTCCGCAAGCTCATTCAACTGCAAGATTCTCTTCTCTCCACTTGCCTTAGGATCAAAGTTTAGCTTCCTGGTTGCCCAATAGGTCTTATGTTCCATTTCCAGAGGCAGGTGGCATGCTTTACCAAAGACCAGCCTGTAAGGAGACATTCCCAAGGGTGTTTTGTAGGCCCACAAAGAATCATCCAAGTGATTGGACCAGCCTTTTCTAGTGGTGTTTACCACTTTCTCGAGCACACTTTTTACTTCCCTGTTTAATAGCTCAGCTAGCCCATTGGTTTGTGGATGGTATGCGGTTGAGACCTTGTGATTGATTCTGTACTTTGAGAGCATAGCAGACAAACTCTTATTAATAAAGTGAGTACCTTCATCACTGATTATTGCCCTTCGGGTTCCAAATCTTGTAAAGATATTCTTGTGCAGGAATTTCATAATTGTTGCAGCATCATTGTGTGCACTAGCACAAGCTTCCACCCACCTGGACACATAATCTATAGCCAACAGGATGTATTCATTCCCAAAAGAAGATGGGAATGGCCCCATAAAGTCCATTCCCCCATATATTAAATAATTCTACTTCAACAATGTTATTCAGGGGCATAGCATTCTTTGCTGGTCGATTCCCTACTCTTTGGCATCTGTCACAATTCTTGACGAATTCAAATGCATCCTTAAAGATTCCTTGCCAATAGAATCCTGACTGCAACACTTTAGCTGCTGTCCTGTGACCACCAAAATGCCCTTCATATGTTGAATCATGACATTCATTCAAAATGTAAGGAATCCTATATTCTATTATGCACCTTCTAAGATCTGATCAGGTCCCAACCTAAACAATTTTGGATCATCCCAGTAATAGAACTTTGCATCATGTAGAAACTTCTTAAGTTGCAGCCCATGCAACACATACGATTTCCTGCCTGTTGCAAGATAATTTGCAAAATCTGCAAACGAAGGTGCTTCCTCCTTGCATGCCATAAGTTGCTCATCTAGGAAGTCATCATTGATCTGAATTTTATCATCTACTCTAAAAGGATTTTCTAACATTGACAGATGATCTGCAACTTGGATCTCTGTTCCCTTTCTGTCTTTGATTTCCAAATCAAATTCTTGCAGTAAAAGTATCCATCTGATAAGTCTTAGCTTTGCATCATTCTTAGCCATCAGATACTTTATTGCAGAGTGATCTGTGAATACTGTCACCTTAGCTCCAACTAGATAGGACCTGAACTTGTCAAAGGTAAAAACAACTGCCAAAAATTCCTTCTCTATGGTAGTGTAATTCCTCTGGGACCCATCCATTGTCTTGCTTGCATAATAAATAGATATGAAGATTTTATCCTTCCTCTGCCCCAACAATGCTTCTACAACAAAGTTACATGCATCACACATCAGTTCAAAGGGTTCATTCCAATTTGGTGGCTGCATCACAGGGGTTGTCACCATTGTTGCCTTCAATATGGTGAATGCCTTTATTTAATCATTGTTGAAGTCAAACTTTCTGTCCTGCTCTAACAACTCTGACACCGGCTTGGCTATCTTGGAAAAGTCCTTAATAAACCTTCTATAAAAACCAACTGCCTTTATTGTTGGGCATCTTATCAATCACTTCAATTTTTGCAGGGTCCACCTCAATACCCTTACTTGAGATTTTGTGCCCTAGTACTACACCTTATTGTACCATAAAACAACATTTTTCCCAGTTCAAAACCAATTGGGACTTCTCACGGAGCTGCAAAACATTTTCTAGATTTCTCAAGCAAGTGCTGAAGTCCTTTCCAAACACTGAAAAGTCCTCCATGAAAATCTCTAGTCCATTTTCAATCATCTCAGAAAATATGGCAATCATGCAACGCTGGAAAGTTGCTGAAGCATTGCAGAGCCCGAATGGCATTCTTCTGAATGCAAATGCCCCATAAGGGCAAGCAAATGTGGTCTAACCTTGATGATCTGGGGCTATTCCAATCTGATGATGCCCAGAATACCCATCTAGAAAGCAATAATACTCCTGACCAGCTAACCTATCCAACATTTGGTCAATAAAGGGCAGTGGAAAGTGATCCTTCCTGGTGGCATCATTCAGTTTCTTGTAATCTATACAAATCGTCCACCCAGTGACTGTCCTTGTGGTTATCATTTCCTGCTTCTCATTCTGTATAACTGTTACTCATCCTTTCTTAGGCACACATTGAACTGGGCTCACCCATGAGCTGTCTAAGATAGGGAAGATAATTCCTGCATCTAGCCACTTAATTATATCCTTTTTAACAACCTGTTTCATATTGGGATTAAGTCTTCTCTGAGATTGTATGGAATTCTTGCTCCCATCTTCCAACAGTATTTTGTGCACACAAACGGTGGGACTTATCCCCTTTATATCTGAAATTGTCCATCCAATAGCCTGCTTATGCTTCTTAAGCATCTCTAACAACTTCTGCTCATCTTCCTCTTTCAAATTGGAAGCAATAATCACAAGCAAAGTGCCTGCTTCCCCCAGATATACATACTTCAGATGATCTGGTAAAGGTTTAAACACCAATTATGGAGGTTCTTCAAGGGAAGACTTGGGTTCTTTCTGTTCCCTGCTCATAAGATCTAAGGACTCAAACATTGGTTTGTAACCCCCAAACTTTTGACCATGCTCTACCCATGCTACAACATCTTCTTCCACTTCTTCACTATCCTCAACCTATCCTCCATGGATACTTGCTGCAAACTCTTCAACTACAGACTCCAGAATACCTACAGTAAAGCAACTTTCTGAATCATCTGGTAGTTTTATAGTGCTATACAGGTTAAAAGTAGCATGTTCTTCATGCACTCTCATAATCAATTCTCCCTTCTCTACATCAATCAGAGTTCTGCCTGTAGCTAGGAAAGGTCTCCCCAGAATAATAGGTACCTCTCTGTCTGCTTCATAATCCAAAATGATGAAATCGGCTGGAAAGATAAATTTATCCACCCTGACCGAAACATCTTCAATCTTCCCCTCTAGATGCATAGTGGATCTATCTGCAAGCTGCAGTGTAATGGTTGTAGGTCTAGCTCCTCCTATGCCTAGCTTTTTAAAGATTGACGGTGGCATCAAATTTATGCTAGCTCTCAGGTCGCAAAGGGCTCTTCCACCAATTGAAAAAGGGATAGAAAAACTCCTTGGTCTTTCAAATTTGCAGGACTTTGTCTTCTCAGAGGTCCACTTACTTCTTCAAATAAGGATACTGTCTCAAAATCCTCCAGCATTTTCCTTTTAGTTAAGATGTCTTTTAGAAACTTCACATAAGTAGGCATTTGTTCTAATGCTTCCATCAAAGGAACATTGATATGAATCTGCTTGAGCATGTCCAAAAACTTTTTAAACTGCTCCTCTTCCTTTTGCTTTTTGAATCTTACAGGAAATGGTGGCTTGGGTGGATTATAGTCATCCTCCACAGATTTCTCTTACTATTAAGCACATTCCCCTCAAGAACTTCAGTTTGTTTTTACTGAGTCACCAACTTGATAGCGCGTTTCGCAACGCGCTAAAGCTGCAAGTGTACAGACCACTGCAGAGGGC
>JAPKLW010000756.1:185882-246851 GCA_026898455.1 Plectranthus barbatus
CCAAAGATGTGAGCAATCGCAAATATGTTATCAGGTGATCCTCTCGGACTCTAAACCATAACGTGGAAATAAAAGATCAGAAGATTCCTCTCGGACATACAAAAGACTTTTACTCTTGATAAAAACCTTAGATTTCAAAACCCTTTAAAAGTTCAATTTCCTCTCGGACAATTATTCTAATAAATCTAATTTATTTGCATCTTAATTGATAACCTAGACCTCTCGGTTCAAAAACTACCAATTCAAATCGCAATCAATGGCCACTATCTCGCAATTAATGAAAATCCCAAATAAAATTAGAACATCAATGGAACAGGAACATTGAATTACATAAATTGTTGAATGAATAAATACAAAGCTTCAAACCCTAGAATCCATGAATAAACTTAGCCAGTCATGCTAAGTTCTAGAAAAACAGAAAGATAAAGAGTCACAAGAACAGGAAACATAGAAATTAAAAACCCGGGGTCTTCAATCTTCGATTTCTGGAGTGCTCTTCAAGTTCCCCTGCTTTTGCTCTCAATCCTATGCTTCTCGTTTCAGAAAAATGGAAAAAAGGAAGTAATTCACGTTCAGGGATCTCCTATTTATAGATGGGGCTTTTTAAATCTATAAAAGATATGAATTTTGGGCTTCAGATTCGTCAGAATACGTCAAACTAACACAACCGGCGAGCGAAATTACCCGAACGGCGATCGCCGGTCGCGTATGTGGGTCGCCGATCATGTTTCGAAGCACACAGGCATTTTTGCGCAACCGGCGATCTGATTACGCAACCCACCAGGTCGCCGTATATTCCACCGGGTCGCCGGTTGCGTAAACTGGGTCGCCGGTTATGCAACCGGGTCGCCGGTTGCGTTACGACTTGCGCAGTCTCACGGTTTTGGCCATAACTTTCGCTCCCGAACTCCGATTGACCTGATTCCAGTTGCATTGGAAAGCTAACTCGAAGATCTATTTTTGGCATGCTCCATTAGCTCGAATTCCATTTGTGGAGGAATTTGTGACTGTTTCTTTGAACATAAACTGCTTTCGGGACGGGTTTCCATTGAATTTTGGCCTGAAACATATTTGGGCGCAGTCTTTTCTCACTTCTTCCTCTTCCTGATGCAAACAAACATCGATTGGCTCCACGGCACTCATTCAATCCTTGTAAACAGCTCAAATGTGCGTGAAATCTGCATAAACAACCACAAACCAGACCAAACGTAATAATTCCTAAAAGAATATGGGTAATGTATAAAAACACCACGTAGTAGTCCAATCTAAGGTCAAAAGTGAGCAAATCCACATCAGTAAAATGCACAAAATGAGTGTTTATCACAACTCCTCATTTATTGAGGGATAGACCTCCTTAATAGGGGCTTTCCCTTCTCTCTGCACTCTAACTTCAGTCTGATCTCTCTCCTCAGGAGATTCCATTTCTTTTTGTTGTGCATCAGCTTGCCTTTCCTCAAACTGCTTTCCACTTCTTAAGGTTACCACCTTTCACTTCTCGTTTCCCCCTCTAGGGTTCTCTGTGTTTCTAGGTAAGCTTCCTTGTGGTCTATTTCTAATTTCATTGGCCAACAGCCCCATTTGAACTTCTAGGTTTCTCAAGGAGGATGTCTGACTTTGTATCAAAGCATCCTGAATCTTTAGCCTTACCACATTCTTGGCAATAAATTCTTTCATCAATTCCTCCATGGTCTTCTTAGGTTTTGGAGGTGGTGCTTCCAAACTTTGTTGTTGATTAAATGGCTGCTGATTGTAACCCCCTTTTGTTGAAGGAGTTATGTTGTTCCCGTGCTACAGTATTTTGGTTTCCTTGCCCAGACCAGGAGAAATTTGGATGATTTCTCCATCCTATGTTATAGGTGTTAGAATAAGGATTATTGTTTCTCTGATAATGTTGATTCGTGTTTCCCATGTAATAGACAGAGGTTGGGTTTGAAGGGCACTCCTCAAACTGGTGGCCTTCTCCACAATAGATGCAACTTAAGTCCATTGCAGACTCTGTTGGCATTGATGTGACCATAGCCTGACTTTTGTTCTTCTCAATATTTTTCATTGTTGCTCCTAAGGATTTCATCTGTACCGTGAGGGCCTTCATAGGATCAATTTCCAGTACCCCTGCAGCCTTTGGAATAGAAATAACTACTACTCTGGAGTTAGCCCAGAATAATTGTTAGCAGCTACCTTGTCCAGGATCTCACATGCCTCATTGTATGTTTTATCCAGCAGTGCTCCACCCGCAGTAGCATTAATCATCATTCTTGAATTCCCAGTCAAACCATCATAGAAGATCTCTATCTGAATACAATAAGGTATCCCATGATTTGGGCATCTTCTTAGCAGTTATTTATATCTTTCCCATGCGACTCATCTTCCTGCTGTAAAGCCATGATTGAATTTATGCAACGAGCATTCCTAGTTGGAGGGAAGTACTTTAGTAGAAAAGTTTCTGCTAATTCATTCCAAGTTGTTACAGACCCTGGTGGCAAGTTGGTGAGCCAAGTCTTAGCATTGTCCCTTAAAGAAAAGGGGAACAACCGCATTCTCAGGGCTTCAGGTGTTACTCCCTGCAGCTTGAAATTGTCACAGATTTCCAAAAAAGATCTCAGTGCAGATGTGGATCTTCTATGGCTTGTCCTCCATACTGCCCCAAACTCTGCGACATTTGGAACATTACAGGTTTAAGCTCAAAGTGTTGTGCCTGCACTTCAGGTCTCACCACCCTTGGATCGAATTCAGTAACCCTTGGTGCAATATACTATCTAATCACCCTGTTTTTGTCATCAGCATGATTTACTATGTCGCTAGGTTGTTCATCCCATGCCCTGCACCTTCAGGGTTTCCTTCAACCATCTTCTTTACTTTCTGTTTTCTTCTGTTTCTTCAAAAAGTTCTTTCAATCTCCGGATCAAATGGAAAAAAATCTTTTTCAATCTATTCACTCATAAACTACTAACCCCCTACATAAAGAAAATGTTTAGATTCCAATAGCATTCAGGTCAGACTACATATTATAATACTCAAGCAATTCAAAAGCATTCAGATTTAAACTTAAACACTTCCCGACAACAGCGCCAAAAACTTGTTGTGTGCTATAGTATACCTATAGAACCATGCGCAAGTATACGCAATCAACAAGTAATACAGTCCTAGAGACCAGATATCGAACCCTAGAAAGTGTAAGTTAAACCGTGCAATTAGAATTACTTGTAAATAAGAGATGAGTGTTACAAATTCCTACTCAAAGCACAAATAAGCATAGACAATAATTCCAAATAAAGCTAAGATCAGCAATATTTCTTCCTGCCACAAAACAATCACAAAAGTCTAAAGGTTATCACAATGATGAAAAATACACTCGGCTCATGGAGATTATTCACTATCACTATCCTATATGTTGGAGCTTTTGTCTCGCTTTTCTCTGAGCCTAAGAACCTAGTATAATTGCCTAGCAAGTAAACAAAATGAAATTGGAAACCATTCACAATAATTACAATCTCAAAAACTAAAAAAATGAAGACCTGTTGGTGATGATCTCTGGACTAGCGAGTGTTTTCCTCCGTAGCAAGCTACTCTTCCAGTGTGTGTTCGTATGTGTTTCAAAATGTACCACCCCTTTCTTGATATTTCTCCTCTCTTTCCATCATCACCCTTGATTCTCCTTCTCTTCTCAAGATCCTTCCACATGTAGATATGTCATTTTTCCTTTCAGACAATAATTCGGCTCCTTGTTCAACACCTCTCCTTTCGGTAGACAAGATCAAAAATATGTTTGATCATTGTCTTCAAGTGGTCCCGGAGAGAGAATCTTCTTCATCCAGATCTTTTGCGCTTCACATGCTCTAGCATGACTGCTGGCCAAAATGCGATTGGTAAGCTCCAGCGTTCTAAACCTGGTCAAGAACCTCACAAAAGCTTGCAAAAACTTATTAAAATTCGAAATGACCAAAAAAAGTGCAATTAACACACAGGTACAAATAAAATCATAAAGGACTCCAAATGAGAACAATCTTATTCAAAACAACATCCAAAGCATGTAAGAAGAGAGTAAAAGATAACTCTTTATGAGAGTTATCACAATTCCACGTCCTGGTGCTCCTTTGAGATAACACAAAATTTGTTCAACCCTCCAATGGTCAATAGTAGGTGAAGACATGTATTGACTTACCACATGAACTGAAAAGGCAATATCAGGGCGAGTTACCCTAAGATAGTTAAGTTTTCCAACCACTCTTCTATATCTCCGAGGATCATCAAATAACTCACCATCTTTCATAAGTTGTGAGTTGGGAACCATTCGAGTACTGCATGGTTTAACCTCTAGTTTTCCAGTTTCAGATAATAAGTTAAGAACATATTTTCTCTGTGATAGAAATATTCCTTTCTTGCTCCGGATAACCTCAACACCAAGAAAAAACTTCAGCATCCCCAAATACTTCAGATAATGTTGTGTACCAGAACATCTTCTATGCCATTGGCATGGTAGCGAGACATCAATCTAAACCAAGACAAATCATTGAACTGCGGTAAAGCACATCCTCCACTATTTGAAGAGAACTAGAAATTACTGTCTAGTTTATTGAAGCGAGGATTTTTGCACCGAGGGTTACACAGATTCAGATTTACAAGGGGACCAGGATGAGAAGATATCAACCTCAGGCAGGTGGAGCTGTATCTTGGAGGAGCGTAAAAGAGAAATGCATTGCGGACTCCACCATGGAGGTAGAATATGTTGCTGCTTCCGAAGCTTCGAAAAAAGTGGCATGGCTCTGGAATTACCTTTTAGAGTTTGATGTGATTCCGAGTTTGCCAAAGAGTATCACAGTCTATTGTGATAATGCTAGTACAATAGCAAAATCAAAACAACCATGGACTCAAAAGGCGAGTAAGCACATAGAAAAGAAGTACCACATCATACAAGAGATTGTATCGAGGGGCGATGTGCAGATAAAAAAGATTGACACTAGAGACAACCTAGCTGATCCATTCACAAAATGTTTGAAGGCTTAGAAAAGACATATTTGTGGGCTAAGACTGAGGTGGATGCCTACCACTGATAATGGTTAATGTAATAGCTACGCTAGATAGACACACTGTATACTCTAGACAGCGAATCATAATGCTTTGAGTATAAGTGAGAGATTGTTGGGTTTTGTATACTGAAAATATTTATTACAATGTGTATACATTCAGCTTTATCTCCTATCTGTAAATAAACTTACATTCGAGAACAACTGTATCCTCTTATCTCATCGATAGGGAGATTATACGACGTGTATTAGATCGAAGAAGATCATATGGATCACTTGATCTAGCGAGATATAAACATAGTAATCACAGCCAAGACAACTTGAGGATAAGTCTGTCTGTGTAGGTTGTAGCATAGTCAGATAGAAGAGATTTGCCTTGATCATTTGATATGCTGATATGTGCGGTTGCGTATTGATTAGACCACAGTAAGATGTATTCTTCTGTCCGACTTCAGAGAATACAAGATCTCGTGTCTTGATTAAATTTAAAACGTAATGAAGGTTCAGTAGTATGCACGGGTTGATTGTTGCTTTAACTTGCCATGATGGAGAGCCTGAGTAACGTGCCCGTACTCCCGCATCTTGGATAATAGTAGCTTGTGTAGAATGTTCTGACGACTGGAGTTAGATTACCATATCCGAGTAATAGGATGTGGGCATTCCCTGAGGAGCTCAATAAGGTTCATCGTGCAAAAGTCCTGAAGGGTGATTAATTTGAAGCACATGAGATAATGTTTTAGTGGTTCTGCTCAGGAAAATAAGATATTAATTAATTGTGTGAAGCATGTCAACATCTCCAATTATTTAATTAATGAATGTCCAATAACCTTAAATATGGAGATTTATCAAGTTAATGTAGCCCGTTCTCATAACGTGGTAATAAATGGGTAGGTCAGTATTAATTCTGTGGTGAAAAAAAATTAATATTAATTAATTAATTAATTTTTTCATGGGTTGTGAACATGAGAATTAATAAATTAAAAGACCCACTTTATTATTTGCATTAAGTCCCATGTCTGACCCAAATTAATTGCTTAATGGAGCCCATTAGGGTTTTACCCTAATAAATATCCCATTCTCCTCCCATATTTCATAAGTCACAATAACTGAAACCCTAGAGAGTGAGATAGGGGTGGCGCCACTGTGCAAGGGAGAAGGAGAAATGCGACTCTATCCTGCACTGTGCAATCCTGTGGAACCCTCACCAGTAGCAGTATTGGAAGGAAGGGATACAGATCTGAAGACTTAATCTGTAGAATAGATTCCTTCTTTCTCTTCTCTTTCAATTAAATCTTGAATTAATATTTCAAAATATTAATTTCTTGTTCCATAGATTTAATTGATATGCGTAGTGAAATCAGATTCAAATTCAATGCGATTCAGATCCAGATCTGCAAAGAAAAGGTAACTCTAAATCTTTTGCATTAAATATATAGAAGCATGTTAGGATTTATTTATCGAATGAAAATTATTTTAACATCCATGAACGATTCGTATTTATTTAGATTTTGTTATTCAATTCATGACAACAAAAATCCCTACATGGACAAATTAGATGGTCAACTGTGTTAACCAATTGTTGGATTTCAGGTATTCCATAATCTCTCATTTGCAATTAAAATACTAGGAGCATGCATTGGATCGTCTAATTTATTTGATTTATTTTAATATTGTTAGAATGATTAATGAGAAAGAAAAAATAATAAAGGGCAATTCATGTTGTCCGTTGTAGACTATCCTATACTTCCATTCTTCTCTTTCTCAATCCCTACGCTGGGTGCCATATTTTTGTGGTTTGGATTTAAATGTAGAAACATAGGACCTAAAAAGGACGCGGAAGACAACAAAACCAAAACAAAATAAAGAGCTCAGTGCTCGTGTGATACAAGAAGAGAGATGCAGTGATGATGAGGCATATGATTTAATCCTCCCTTTTACAATACAAATGAGACTCTATTTAATCCCGTGTAAGGATTAGATACGAAATTATTAATGTTTGGATGTTGACAGGTAATTGATATTTTGTCCTTCCGAGTAAGAAGGGGCTTCAACCTATCATTTGGTTGAGAAGACCATTTTGGCTTGCATTATCGTTCTAGATAGATTTGTACTAAAAGGCACCTTTTTCGCTTCATTCTCTACTGAAGCGGGTATCCGGCCTGAGGGGTGCCTTTCAGACGTTAGAATGCTTTGGCCGTTCAGGTTGTTTCCTCCATCGGGGATGATTGGCCTTTGACTTTCAGATGAAGGAATGAAAATCCATCTTCTCGAACTGTGGAATGGAAAGGGACATTCCTTTTGGACGTAACTGCTTGGCTAGAGCCGTTATTCTCTTCATTATGTACATGCTCTGAGGAGCTTTTTTTTACCCACCATAGTTTTGACAATATCAAAATGAGGGAAATTGTTAGGAATTTTAGTAAGTTTATTTGTGTCAAACCAAGATTAGTTGATACTTATGTTGTATTAGACTGACTAGATAGGACTGTAATTAGAATGAGTCTAACTTGTAACCTTACATAGGTTTATTGAGTTATAATAGCCTAGGAATCAAGTCGTCAATTGAAAAACTACTATTCTTATAGATATCAGTTGAGTAGGAGACTGTATTAATCAGTCTCAAGTCAGAAAAAAAGGCATACAGACAAAGTCGGAGGAAACAACAAATCCAAAAGTGTCAACGAAAGACAAGGAACCAAGAGAAGATGAAAAGAACTAAAGTTTCAACCTTAGTAAATTAAAAAAGTAAGGATACCGGTTGGAGATTCTTTGGACTATCTTAGAGATGTTTTGACCAAAAGCTTTGAAAGCTACGAAAAATCTATTACTCGTACTTCATAGTACATAAAGGTTTCAGATCATACAAGAGAGTTCAACCAAACAAACAACTAGTAACTGAATCTAAATTTTAAGATATCCCAACGTCTATAAATACAATAGGAGATTGAAAGAGAGAGGACTATTGATAATATGAATATTTAAGCATTTTTAAGCAATTAAAAGCTCTCTCTCTCTCTCTCTCTCAACCATGTTCGTCACCAGACTTTCTAGCTTATTGCTTGAGACCCTGAGTTCAGGATATTTCTAAGATACTGAATCCAATAGGCTTTCTGAATCTTTTCTAGAAATCTATTTTTATCATTCAAACCATTTCAAAAGGCTTTGAGATACTCAAACTCATGTCTATCCTGCTCTCAAGCCTAGCGACGTGTTCGTCGTAAAGCTTGTCAGTTTGAAGAGACTAGTAACATTGTTTTCATGGTAAAGCTCATTGTCTGGAGCTACTTGGAATTCGGAGGACATAGATGATTTCCGTGATTAAAAGAGTTCAATTTTACATTTTGTATTTCTGATTATACTCTAGTGCATTTTCGATCTAACTGATCATAGAGAGGATAGACGATCTTATGTATTCGAATTACTATATATATAGTGTCATTTACTATTTACTTCTAATTTTTACCTGCTTGTTTATTTAAAACTCAAGGACTAACTAGATTATTGAAGTATATTCTGAATTATAGAGAGGATAGACGATCTTATGTATTCGAATTACTATATATTCTGTGTCATTTACTTTTAATTTTTACCTGCTTGTTTATTTTAAAACTCAAGGACTAACTAGATTATTGAAGTATATTTTGAATCGACGAACTTAAGAAAAGGACCTAATCAATTTCCTAAGAATGAACTAATTTATGAAAAGTCCAGTTGAATTCTAATACATTAAGACTTCCACCGTATGTTATTTTTGATAATTTAGGAGCAATATAGTGTGAATAAAAAATGAAGGTCAGTTTTAAAAGTGATGAGAGATATTTTCGCCGAATTCTTAATTTCTTCATCCATTTGTATTAATATGATGCAGATTTTTTAGCCGAATTCTTTATTTCGATATTATTTTTGTTAATATAATGCAACTGATCAACAAAATTTGTATCACACATATATGATCTATCATTTTATGATATTTACTCCTCTCAGTATTATATATATATTTTTTATTTTTTAATATTTTAACATTTTTGTGTTTGTTTGTTTTAAAATATCCTACAATGATGGAAGACAATGACATACTATTTCATAATGTTGAGATATTTTTATTATATATAAATTACTTTTTGTTAGAAAAAGTGATCCTAATATGATAGAATGTCCAATAACAGATGTTAGAGTTTAAGATAAATAATTTCATATTACACGTATGAAGCAATGAATTAAAATGTCTTACATTGACTAAAGACAACACATAGACCGCCTAATAACAAAGAAGGATTTTTATTGTGTTAAGTCAATTATATAAGAAAGAATATTTATCTATGTAATAAAACAAAGTAGTGTAAGAATAAATGATCCCACCAATATCAATATTAGTATATATCTATTTATAACTTATATTATATTAATATATATTAAAAGAAAATAGTACATTCTCAAATATCAATATCCATCTATAGATATCAATATTAATATCTATAATAATCTTATAGTATATTTTCTTTTAAATCTTACATATTCACCAATTTATTTAATTTTACTAATTTTTGAAATGGTACTTGTTGAGGTTCGATTTATCCGAATAAATGGAGCCATTGGAACGGATTAAGAGACAACAAGTAACAAATAAGAAAATTAATATATAATAAATAAATTGAAAGGAAATTACAACAATAACTTGATTGGGGCGTGTAAACAAGCGATATTATTACTACACAGAGAAGAATTGGAACCACGATGAATAGAAAATTGGAATTAAAAGATAAAATGTGTATTTAATCTAGGAATTCTAGAGACAATTCTGCAGCGTTACAACGTAGCTTTTCAGAACGTCAAAGATGATTAAAAAAATTGAGTTCTCCACCCCTATTTATAGACAGGAAGGAGGAGAATGTTTGACCTAACTCTAATTTTGAATGGGTTTGTGCTTGCCGAAAATTCAGGAGCGGCTTTGGGTTTTTTGGGCTCGGTTAGGGCTCCCAACGATCGCACGCCACCAGGCTTCTAGGGTTTCTTTGTCCTACTCTCAGTACCAACCCCTTATCGTGGTCGATACAGAGGAGCTCAGGAGGTCGGTGGTGATATCTGAAATTGGTCATTTCTGGGTCTTTTGTCACTCCAGGTGGACCTGCAATCATGGACCGGTGGTTACTTGAGCCGATGAGCTTAATGGGCCTGGGCCTTGGGTCTTGGCCCCAACAATAACCCCTTTTGATTTCTGGGTCTATTGCGGGTAGGCACTTGAATCAAAACTTCCAGTCGGAACGTGTTTCAGAGTGCGGAGTCTCGAGGCATCCAAGAGACTATCCTCGGGGCCCGAGAGGTGCTTTTGGAGATAGCAGCTCCAACAGGGAGTAGTCGGGATACTACTCCAGGCCAGTACGAAGATTCCTTTGGAATGCAAGCGTATGGCTATATCAGGTGGCACCGGGATGCCGCCCCGTGGGCTAATGCGTGGGTCCGGGGTTCACGTGGGTCAGAATTATTCCGGAAATGTTCTCTTGTATGGAGCGGTACTCTCATGCATACATTCTGTTTAGGCTCCAGAGAGCGCTGGCGGGAAGAGTTCTGGCGGATCGTGAGGCACCTGTGGGTTTCCAGGGGAAGCCCCACATTCCCGTTGATGGTGCCAATCGTGTCAAAGTTTGTCCCACGAAGTTGAAATTACAGAATGGGGCTTTTGGGAGTGGGCCGAACTCGAGCATGCTCGGTGTCAACCCTGAAAATTGGGCAGTTTTGATTTTGCCGCCCTTGCGGTGGCATGATGGTCATTACCTTCAACTTCGAGGGCTTTTATCAGAATGCAAATGATTTTCAGCTTTTAAAGGGGGAAACCATCTCTCTTTTCATTTCACTTTTTGATCGATTATGTTCTTCTCTCCTTCTCTCTCTGCAATCTTCCACTCCCAGTGAACGTTACTATTCCGACAACTATTGTTCTTGACACCTTCTCGTTCGTCGATCATTCTTCATTCAGGTAATCCTCGTTTTTTTGCTTTATTTCTTTCTCAATTTCTATCTTATCTTGATCTGTCGTGCGTGTGTGTGTGTTCTTTGCCGGATTTATGAGTTGGCTGGTTGGAGTCCGCCATAGTTTAGGATTTTGTGGCTTCGTGAGATTTGTGTTAGTTGTTGCACTGTATCTGTTGCTTCTCTTACCTATCGCTTTATTTCATTCTCGTCGTTGCTTTTTGATTTCACAGTGTGCATATGTGTTGTTTACGGGTGTGTTCGCGTGTTTTAGGATAGCACTATGTCGTGGCTTAGGGTTCTACAATTTTGGCATTTTGTTAGGTTTCTCGAGCGAATATTGATTATGTCCTAGGTTATCGTCTCCCGATGTTTCTTTGTGTTGTTAATCTTTGTTTCGACTAGTAATATATGTTTATCACTCGTTCATGCTTCGTCTTTCTTTTTTTTGTTTTGTAATTCGATTCTTAGTTTTGGCTTGTTGTGTTTCTGTCTGATTTTGCCCTTGTTCTTGACTCGTCTCCCCTTTTTTTAGTTTCAATCTTGAGTTATGTCGATCGTTAGATTGCGGTTTCTAGCATGTGTAGTGTCTGGGTGGTTTTTTTTCGTGTGGTTCCCGTGTTTAGTCCTCCATGTTTTTCGTTTCTTGCATTTCTATGGTGTCGTCTCGGAATAATTGTATGCATGGTTGAGTCGTTTAACATTGTAGGTGTGCTTACTTCGTCTCGAGTGGTTTCTTGTAAGTGTCTGGTTTTCAGGTCCTTTCCCTTTTATTTGCTTGTGCGTGTATCTTCTTTTCTTTTGCTTTGCGGGGGACTATTTTCTTCAAGTTCTCCATGTTTTGTTTTCCCCTTGGTAATTTCAGCTTTTAGGCAAATCATGGTTTCTTTGGTGGAGATATGCATGGAGCCCTCCTCATCCTCGGGTTTGACTGAGGCTGAGACTAGGAGGTCTTCTTATCAAGAGTAGGCGGTCTCCTCGGGCTCCGAGGGAGGTCGGTTCGCACGCGAACCAGATGTGGAGGACCTCGAACCCAAGGAGATGTTCGATCGTGAGGAATTGGGTAATGATGCTGACAAGGATAGCGACGACTCGTTCGTGCTGATGGTGATCGATGCATCCTTCATAATGAAGGATCAAATCTATCAAGAGGATCCAGTTCGGTTGTTGGTGTCCTTTGCCGACAAAGATCTGGTGAAGAAGTGTTCCCAAGGCGTCGCCTGCGATAAGATGGTGTACACCCTAACTTTGGCAATAGACCGATGCTTCAGGCCACCGACCCCTGATGATGTGGCATTTTTCCTTCCGCACATCAGGTACGGGATCGGGGTCTCTGCGCATGCTTTATTCCTAGCCGTTCTCTAATCTTATGGCTTGGCACCTTTCCAGGTGGAACTGATCAGCTGGTGCAACATGCTCGGAACCTTGCTTGTGTTCTACGATGCTCGAATCGGGTCACTGACCCTTCGTGAGTGGCACTTTCTGTACTGATTGAGTAGGTTCAAGGCAGGGTACTATTATTTTATGAAGAGGGACTCATTAGCCGAGCCGATGATCTCCAAATGTGCGCAGAATGCTGCTCGGTGGAAGAACCAGTGGGTGTGGTTGAAGATGAGCCATTCCGACCCTGAATTCTTGTCAGAGGGCAGAGTGCCAATAAGTGCGGATTTCTCACAAGTATAGTGCTCAGTTTACCCTTGGTCGGAAACTAACCTTTTGTTTGATTTTATTGTAGGGTACAAACAGACCTCGCTCATGACCGAGGAGAGTGCTCATCGATGTCACCTTCTCAAGACCGAACTGCGAATTTCCTTCGGTTCGAGGTAAAAGAAGTGTAGGAGCCGAATACTAGACTAATTCCAAGGGGGAAAATGAACCCTTTCCTACTGAAATGGTTGGCTTATCCCCTCAAGACTTGCTCACAGCTATGATGGCACAGAAGCGCCCCCGTGAGAGCGAATCCTCGAGGCCAACTAAAGAGCAGCCTCTGCTGAAGAAGCACACGACAAAGTCTCCTCGCGTGTCTCAGAGGTTGCCCTCGACCGGTCCCTCAACCTCACTGCCACCGACCCAAACTCTTTCTCCTCCTCCGCCCCTTCCGTCCCCTCTCAAAAAGAAGGACAGGGAGGAGCGTAGAAAGAAGAAGTCCCACGACTCAGGCACCAACACCAGGCCTCAGTTGGAGTCGACCGACCACCAGAGAAAGCTCGAGCTGCTAGTGTCTGGTTCGGGTTTGAGCGACATCGCCTCTTCTTCTGCAGTGTACGCTGCCCGAGTGGAGAAAATTCTTGATGGAGAGATCAAGGCTGATGACTTCCCGAGCTTAAGTCTTTTTTTATGGAGAAGGCCCTCCAAAAGGTTTTATTTTGGTTGAAGTAAATGCCTCGTGTCCGATCACAAGGTCGTTGACAACTTCTTTTATGTTTGCAGACCACTCGCAAGTTTGCCCTCTACACCAAGACTTTGATCATTTCTCTCGATTCGACAAGTGAGGGTGCGAGCCAATCTATGAAGGAGCTTGCTACTGAGAAAGAAAAAGAATCGACCTCGCGAATAGGCTCACCTCGATATCGAGCGAGCTTAAGGAGACCAAACTCAAGACCATCTATCTTCGTAGTAAATACGATGAATTGCATAAATAGAGGACGGAGCTCTCCCACCGATGCAAGGTTTTGGATGAGGAGGTCCATAAGGCAGAAGAGCAGTTCAATGCCACACAGTCCAAGAAGGATCTCGAGCTTTAGTCCTTCAAGGTTTACTTCCGTAGGAGTTAGGAGGAGAGACTGCGCGAGCAAAAAGAGTACCAAGCCGAGACTGAGGCTCTGAAGTCGGGGGATGGGGTCGACATGAACCTGGTCGTCACTAAACCCTCCTTCAAGCGGATCTTCAACTTGTTGGTTGTTAGGTGCTAAATTATAAAGGGGAAACATGTTACGTGTTTAATTGTAAATCCCACATTTAGTTTGATGTTTTGATGTGTCAAAACCGAATACCTAGGCTTAGAGTTATTGCTTCTGTAATCCTTGTATAGAACTATTAAGTTGTAATAGTTCGATAGGAAGCAACCAACCAAAAAATTGAGGAACAGTTTTTGAGACTATCAGAACATAACGAGCAATAAAACTATGATGACAGTTCGACAGAGCCGCAGAAGAATGCGAGAGCATAGCATTGTTACAAGCAAAAACTGGAACTGCATTTCAGAATAGTACAAAGCTTACAAGGACTGAAAACTGTGGACTCAGTTTTCACATTCAAAGGTACAAGAAACTGGAGAGAGAGCAGCTCAATTTCAAAACAAGAAATCACAATCGTAAGAGAGCACGTTAAGGATGTGGAGCAGAACAGTCGTAAAAAGCCTTAGAATCTCAATGATAAGGAGCAACAGTTGAGGAAGTTGCGACTGGAGTTTAACGTTGTCGAGCCTGACACGTCAAGTACAAACTATCTCAGAGTAAGGACAGTCGTATGCAGAAAAGGCGGAGGAGCAGGTCTGCTTTTCAGAAAAGTTATGGTCGCTGATTGGACGACGACTACCTTGTCTCTACCGGCTATTTTTAAAACACCTGCCTATAAATAGCAGAAGAAACAGAGAAACAAAATATCCGAACATCGAAATTCTTAACATTACTCTGCCGAAATTAAAGCTCGAAGTATTCAAAGTCTCATTCTACGACATTATTGTCGTGGTTCATTTATTGAACACGAGGCTTAACTGCTCAAGGAATCTTCATAAATTCACCGTGTGACCTACCTCGTACACGAGGTTTAAGTCATCTGACTTAATCTTTAACCTTGGTGTTCTTACTTTTGAAGTAAGAACATAGCAACCTATCTCTCTGTCAGAGAATAGGTTATTACGGGCGTTTGCCAAACTGTTGTGTTCTGGGAAGAACTAAACCATCCACTCACCGGAGAAGGAGAAGGGAGGTGTGTCCTCAATCCATTTCCAACGACTGCCAGTCCACAGAGAAGATGCAGAGCCTTCGACGGACTGAAGAAGGAGTGAAGAACATCTACTTGGGCGAGTGATCCAGTCTGCTATGAACGGTGGCTTTCGTGGTGGCTGGCTATAGATCGTGAGGAGTGTATTCTTTAATTTCTTAGTGAATTTCTGGATTAATTTCCGAAGATTGGACGTAGGACTTAAGGATCCGAACCACTATAATATCGTGTGCCTTTTATAGTTTTCATTTACTTTCTGCTTTAGTCAGTTTAGAACTGTGCTTGAAAACCGTCAACACTTCTCTAAAGTGTTGAAGCGTATATCTGAAAATTGATCACTTAAACTGCTCGACTAACACATTTTTTTTCATAAATCTAAACGAACTAATCGATCTCAGTTTTGAGAATGCAACCCCTTGTAATACTTCCGCTGCACATTAATCGTAACTCTGATCTAGGACCAACAAGTGGTATCAGAGCCAGGTTGGACTTTCTAGACTACCCTGTTTTGAGTCACTTAGGACCGGATCCATATTTTCCTTGAACTCTCACTTTTCTCTGTCTGTTTAGTGAGCAGAATATTCAGGATGATGAACTTTCCGAGTCTTCCAAAGTACAGCCCTGATAAGTTCGAAGCATGGAAGAAGAGATCCCTCATTCTACTGAAGAGCCATCATCCAGAAATTGAAGAAGTGTTGACAGTAGGCCCGTTGAAGATTCAAAAAGTCAACACTCAGATTGGAGCTCAAGCTGGAGGAAATGACCAATCACCACAACCTCAGATGATAGATAAGCCTCTAGAAGAATGGACGCCCGAGGACAAGAAACGAGCTCAGCTTGATCCAATCGTTCAAGAGATGCTCCTACAATTGCTGCCAAATTACCTCATGGAGAAAGCTGCCGTACAGACCAACATCGCAAAGGAGTTGTGGGACTGGATTATCGAGCTCACAAAGGAAACTGAAGCAATGAAGCATAACAAAAAGCAGGTCGTCATTGACTAATATGAATCCTTCCAGATGCTACGAGGAGAATCAATGAAATCAATGGAAGCGAGATTCAATGCCATTGTCAGCGAGATGAAGAACCTTGGAAGAGAAGAGAGTGTGGCTGACATGAACGCCAAAATCCTCTCAAGAATGCCCAAGGAAGACTGGTTTGTCAAAACTACCAGTTTAAAGGCTATGGATCTCTCAAAGATGACTACCAAAGATCTATTCGCCGAACTTCAAGCCCATGAGGAAGAATGAAGCTTCTAGATCCACATACCCAGCAACAAATGATGATGTCGTACTCTTTGTAAAGGGGGAGTTTCAAAGACGTCAAAAGAAGCCAATTAAGTTTGACAGAGCTACCCATCAGTCAGTTCCAGCAAAGGCCACCTCCACGATAGTTTCGAAGAAAGAAACTGAGCAATCAATTGCCCAACTGGAGGAACAAATGAGAAACTTGGCCGTACTTCTCGAGAAGGCCAAAGCCAAAGGAAAAGTCTCAAACAAGTGAGCAAAGTTTTACAACGAGAGAGTCACGCACGTGCTTCGAATGCAACTCTTTAGATTACCGAGGTACGAATGCCCTCTGGTCTCTCAAGAGGAGAGAGATAGACTGAGGAAGCTATTTGAGAGAAGAGCTTTAAAGGCTGTGGCGAAGGAGATGTTATCCAGAATTGAAGTGCCAGACATTCCCGATTATGATGACGGCTACTACACTTCAGAAGACGAGGATGATGAAGAAGCACTTCTAGCCTACATGGCAGCACTCGATGGAGACGTCACTGATGATTAGGTCAACAAGTCACCCTACGAAATTGTGGTAACAACCCATCTACCTATACACTTAGCATCTTCATTCGATGAAGAGAGCCTTGAACCTTGTTGTTCAAGTTCAGAGGATATTACTCTCGATGTTATCGTTAAAGAATTTGAAAATTTTCATGAGATTAAAGATGTCTTAATTAGTGAACACGCCTCACTAAAAATAGAAATTTCAGTTCTGACCGATGAAGTCGTAAGAACGAGGTCACTCAGTGAGGAACTTGAAAAACTAAAGGAAGAACACTCCAAGCATTTAAAGGATTTTGAAAATGTTTCTAATGAGTGTGAGTCCTTGAAGAGACTTTAGCCTATTGAATGTGATTTTTATTTTAGAAAGAGCTCAAGAAAACTGAAAGAGATTTTAAATTCTCAAAAACTACCGTCTGACAAGCACGGGATTGGTAACTGTGGAGAAAATTTGAGTGTACGTGCATCTAATTCTAGAACTGCTAAGAAGTTTTTAGGCTTTGTCAAAGCAAAATTCAGTTCTAATGATGTGTTGGAAGAAAGTAGAGTCACACAAAAGGATAAGACCAAATGTTGGTCAAACATTGACTCTAAGCAGGTACCTCAACAAAGAGTGCAGATAGTTCGGAAACTGTATCAACCAACTACCGAGAACATTTCCTCGAGACTCTTTTAGAAACAACAGTGTCAAAAAGAGTTCACACACCACAATCTTCTCCCACATGCATTCAAATAGCATATATTATTTGAGGAGAAAGGTTAATCAGTCATCGAAGAATGACTCAGTTTCACGAGATGTGAAAGTGAAACAAATCTGGATACCAAAATGATGGATCCAGAAAACTGACTCCGCAGGACCCGAAGAGATACGGGGACCTAAATGGTAATATTTTCTGTCTTACATGTGTGAAAACCCCAGTTAAGAACAAAGAAAGAACGTGGATACTCGATAGCGGGTGCTCAACTCACATGACTGGAGAACAAGAACTGCTCACAGATTATACAATATGTGAAGGACCATCAGTTACGTTTGGTGACAATCTCAAAGGGCAAGTTATTGGAAACGGATGCGTGGAAAGAAATGGGATAATCATCAAGAACGTGTCCTTGGTCACCAGCCTGAAGCACAACCTTCTAAGCATCAGCTAGTTAAGCGAGAGTGGGTACATAGTCAGTTTTGAAGAATTAGGATGCCACGTCATAGATAAAAAGAACAATAAGATCAAGATCAGAGGCGTCAGAAAATGAGGTCTTTACATAGTAGATTGGTTAAGTGGAGAAGAAGAAACCTGTCTCATAGCACACAGCTCAACCGATGGAGTAAACTGGATGTGGCACAAACGACTGAGCCATCTAAACTTTAATTCGATTCGACATCTGGCGAAGCACAACCTAGTTGAAGGACTGCCACAAAAGATATTACAGAAGGAAGGAGTATGTAAAGCGTGCCAGTTCGAAAAATAGAAGAGAGCCTCTTTCAAGAGTAGGCCGATAACTACCAGCTCAGAACAGATCTTAGAACTGCTGCATATGGATTTGTTTGGTCTAGTCACTCCACCCACGATTGGAGGAAGGAAGTACACATTAGTAATTGTTGATGACTACTCTAGATACACTTGGTGATCCTGCTCAAATCGAAGGATGAAGTGAAGATTCAACTGCTAGAACTGATTACCTGCATCCAGAATGATAAAGGGGTGACAGTTAAGAGAATTAGGTCTGATAATGGAATGGAGTTTTTCAATGGGCCACTCATGGATTTTTGCGCAGAAATTGTAATTGTGCATGAGAAATCCACACCAAGAACTCCACAACAGAATGGCCTCGCTGAGAGAAGAAATAGAACACTCAAGGAAGCAGTGAGGACAATGTTAGCTGAGATCGACCTCGGAAAAAGATTTTGGGGAGAAGCCTTGATAACAGCCTGCTACACTCAGAATCAAAGTGCAATCAACACGCAGCTGCACAAGACTCCATACAAAGTCTATCATGGTCGTAAGTCTTCTTTAGCTCATCTTCGTGCTTTCGGTTCACGATGTTATATTCACAATAACGGGATGTCCAAATTGGATACCTTTAGTCCTAAGGTTGATAAAGGTGTGTTCCTTGGCTATGGACACCCATCATACAAGGGATATATGGTATTCAATAAGGCTACCCAGCTTGTGGAGATAACATGTCATGTTGTTTTTGATGAAGCTATTCTAGTGCACAGGACACTTCAAGAGTTGGGTCTGGAACATCATGAGATCAAGGATGTTGCTGAGGAACCTAAAACTGATCTTGATCAAAATAGAATAGTTCCTCTGATTAGATCTATGATTGATGACTCTGAGACGCCACTTGCCTCGACTAAACCGCAGATAGTCGAGAGGGCTGATGATGCCAATGTCATTGCTGAGGCCTCAAGAATTACACAAGATGATGGTCAAACTAAAGAGAAGCCATCCAAAACTGGTGCAACTATTAGGGAAGTGGAACAGCTTGAAGCCAACGAAGACAACCTTGAGGGAGCTGAAGAAACAGTTCTTGCTGATCAGCCAGTGGATATGGAGATCCCAGTTTCAGAACAAAAAGAAGGATCATCCAGTAAGGATCAAGAAGTTTTATATTATCAAGAAACTTCAACAGCTCAACCCAGATCTTCAGAAGCCCCTGTTGAAGTCCAACCTGTGAAGAAGCCTAGTTGGTCAAAATACCATCCGATAGA
This sequence comes from Plectranthus barbatus, assembly GCA_026898455.1. NCBI lineage: Eukaryota > Viridiplantae > Streptophyta > Magnoliopsida > Lamiales > Lamiaceae > Plectranthus > Plectranthus barbatus. Next base: position 205,310 of record JAPKLW010000756.1, read on the forward strand.
AGCTGTTCTGGATGATGTCGGAAATCCAGTTCGCATGAGACAAGGCAGTGCTCTGATGTCATGCTTCATATCCCAGATTGAACCAATGAAAATTGGAGAAGCTCTTTAATCAGCGGATTGGATCAATGCGATGCAAGAGGAATTAGCAGAATTCGCACGCAACAATGTATGGCATTTGGTGGACAGACCAACGCACTAATCCATGATCGGCACTAAATGGGTCTTCAAAAATAAGAGAGACGAGACCTGCACCATCGTAAGAAATAAAGCAAGATTGGTTGCCAAGGGATATGCTCAATGTGAAGGAGTTGATTTTGATGAGAATTTCGCCCCAATTGCTAGACTGGAGACCATTCGGCTATTCTTGGCATATGCAGCCCATCATGACTTCACAGTTCTTCAAATGGATGTAAAGAGTGCTTTTCTCAATGGCGAACTGAAGGAAGAAGTCTACGTCGAACAACCCCCAGGTTTTGAGCAAGAAAATCAAGTTAACAAACTGAGAAAAGCCTTGTATGGATTGAAGCAGACACCTAAAGCTTGGTATGAGACGCTCTCTCAGTTTTTGCTCAAGAATGGTTTCGAGAAGGGGACGATAGATAGGACGTTGTTCAAGATAAAAGATGGAGAAGACATCTTGTTAGTCCAAATTTATGTAGACGACATCATCTTCGGAAGCAAGAACACAAGTCTTTGTGAGAAGTTTGCTCAACTGATGCAAAACAAGTTTCAGATGAGTAAGATGGGCAAAATGATGTATTTCTTGGGTCTACAAGTCGATCAATCAGCTGAAGGGATTTTCATCAGCCAGAAGAAATACACTCAAGATTTTATCAACAAATATTGTCCTGACAAAACGAAGTCATTAAGGATTCCGATGAGCACCAGTTCTCAGATCACTCTCGATGAAGAAGGAGAACAAGTTGACCCAACTGCTTATCGAGGGATTATTGGATCTTTGCTATACCTAACTGCCAGCAGACCCGACATATCGTATTCAGTAGGTGTTTGTGCTAGATTCCAAGCAAATCCGAAGAAATCTCACATGGACGCGGCCAAGAGGATAGTGAGATATCTGAAGAAGACTGAATCACTAGGTATTTGGTATCCCAAAATTGATGGAATCATGCTAAATGGATTCTCGGATTCAGATTTTGGAGGCTGCATAATTGATCGGAAGAACACAAATGGAAATTGTCAGTTTCTTGGTCACAAACTGATCAGTTGGTTCAGCAAGAAGCAACATTCGGTTGCCACGTCAACTACAGAAGCCGAATATGTTGTTTCTGCTAGTTGTTGTGCTCAGATACTCTGGATAAAGCAGCAGCTAAAGGATTATGGAATAGAAACTCATTGTGTACCCATACATTGCAGTAGCAACAGTACTGTTTGCATTTCGAAGAATCTAATTCTACATTCCAGGACAAAGCACATCGATATTCGTCACCATTTCATCCAAGATCATGTGGGGAAAGGAGACATCTCAGTGGAATATATAAGGACGCAGGACCAGTTAGCGGATATTTTCACCAAACCGCTACCTGAGTCTCGATTCAAGGAGCTATACATCAAACTAGGTCTTCTAGAGTTTGATGAAATCTCTAAGGAAAGAGATTACAAATTGTGCTGTTCAAATTGGAAGACGTGTGTAGTTAGACAGTTTTGAGCCATCAAAATTTTATTCAATGCTGAAGATAGTGTCATGCAACAGCTGAGTGGAATATAAAGTCAAGTCAGTTTTGAAGATCAGCTCAGTTCAGTTGTACACTTGTCAAGATTGGAAACTGGAAGATACGATTTCTTTCAGTTTAATTCAGGAAAGTATATTACAGCAGCAGAAAAGAAAATTATGACTACATAGTGAGATCTTATAAAGTTCAATAGCTCAATCAAGGATGAAGACGCTGCTGTGGAGGATAGAAGTCAGAATCCTCAACACCGAGCCAGCCTTGGACGAGAGATGGGACCTCATGTTCGAGAAGCCAACTCAGTTGCATCCCAAAAGGAATTGGGATGTCAGGCACATTCTCAAAGAAGTATCGCACCTTGTCAAACACAAAGGAAGCCTAGTCAACTTCCTCCTCATCCACGAAGCCCATCATAGCCTTCCAAACTGGCGGTGAAAAGTCTGTATACTCCAGTGGGTTACCGACAACCAGATGATTGACGACATCATAAGTCAGGCGATAACAAGGCACCATCAACCTTGATAAGGCAGTTGGATGGAAACTGACATCTCCATCCCTGCCAAACGGATCATTCGGGTGATGTTTCATCATTGCGATAACACGTGACCGGCATACCACCTCGCGGGAGTTCAAAACTGAAAGAGAAGGACTCAACAGACCAGCATATTTGAGGGCCACCGAAGTTGCCACAAATTTTGTTTTTCTCTGAAATGTAGCAAGTGTCGGCAAAGTTCTTCAGAACATCCTCCTGGAAGGTAAAAGGTCTTCTGGACAGGAACGTATCCAGACAATTCACCCTCAGACCCCTCAGAACCGGATCAGAGACCCGTGGGTTTCCCCAATTACGGCTTATCAAGCCACCTTCATTGAAAATCCTATTTTGCTCAATGATGATTTCTGCTTGAGAAGACATGGAGATATGAAGGAAAAGATATATTATCTTTCGAAGATCTGGAAGATGTTGTTCCGAATGGATACTCAATGCTCTGAGGAAGAAATATTTATGGAGAAAATCGTGTGTTGAGTCGAAAGGATATCTATTGAATTAAATGAGAGACACAACGTTCCAAAAAAGGGCACAACGCTCCAAAATTTAGATTCAGAATCTGAAAAGTCAACATAAATGCTTGACAACTGACGTGAGCCAATATGGAAGAGACAAGTGTTTAAGAGCTCAGAAAAAACTAGCGTATATCAGTGAACAAACATTTATGGATGTACGAATGCTCAGTTAAAGTAGTACGCATAAGGATGGAAGATACTAGAGACAGATAGTGAACTGTTTATTGATAAGAAAGAAGGATACACAGTTCATACAAAAAGGGTAGAACAAAACAAAAATTACATCAATTCAATTTTTAGAAACAGTCAGCATATCAAAGACAACCAGCAGCTAGAGACAGATGATAGAAGGAAGCTGTTTGGAAAGCGGTCAACGCAATCTCGAAGGGTAGTAGTCAGTTACCACCAGGAGCGAACTAGACGTACTGTCAGCGAAGATTGTGATCTATTTTTCAAGGAGCCAACTTAACTTCATAACATATGGAATGGGATTATCCAGCAAATTTTGCATGGCCGTCTTCAGACGATCGAAGATGAAAGCAGCCCAGTCGACCTCAACCTGATCCTTAAAAGCCATCATCGCTCTCCAGAAGTGGAACTCTACTCCGTTGAGGTTGAAGGAGATTTCATCTTCAGAAATTGTAGAGTTACATGCAATTACCTTGAGTAGATCCTTTTGAAAGGCAACATGCTGAACGGACAGGAAGCGGTCCAGCCCATTAGACTCCAGGTTGTTGATGGTTTCATAGTAGATATTCGGAAATCTCCAGTATTCAGCATAAAGCCTCTGACAATTGAAGATCTTATTCCTGGCGATTTTGATCCTACCCATATCTTCTACGATGTCAATTAGAGCAGCCATTTTCAACAAGTATGGTAGAAATCTTGGAAGGAAAGGAGTTGTTGAGATGATGATTTCTACGTCGTCAAAGGAGCATTTATAGAGAGACAAATGAGTAGATCAAAGAAGAGGGTCAAGTCATCACCACTGGAGGATATGACTTAACAGATCGAATGCAAAAGGGATTAAGTTGCAAGTTTAATGCTCAACTACCATTTCAAGTCAATCATTAATTGATATAGCCAATAGGTCAGAAGGCTAAGAGTTCAGAGTCAATAAATGGTTGAGCTAACGTCATATGTTTCCCAGATTGCATTAAAGTCGAAGAATGGAGTTCAAAAGCTAAGTAGCTATAAAACCGGATGAAGAAACTGCCAGGATGATAGTTTATCGAGGGAGAAAAATAGTTGTAAACTGGAAGAAGTGTGCAGTTCAGCAAAGGAAGACAGTTGCAAACTGTATCAAATAGCTTGCTGAAACTGAGGGAGAAGAAAACTGATTAAAGTCAAAGGGCGCGCGTTTTTGAATTGATTGAAATGATCGGCTGCACGATGCATTATATGCTAGCAACACGACAGCGTATTACAGGAAGCCATGTCAACGCACCAGCGAATGTCTCGGATGCCACAATAGAATGGCAACAGGCACCACGTACGTCAGCATTCCAGAGAACTGTTAATCGGATAAATTGCTATTCATCTCAGCCGTGGATCCAAGAAATCATAACCCCTCTTTAAACCCTACTGATCGCAATCAATCTCATCATTCACTCTCTGCAAAATTCATTTGAAAGCAGAAGTGTTCATCAATCGGTGAAGCTCATATTCATCTACATTTTCTTCTCAATCGCAATGGGCAAAAAGAAGAATGCTCAGAAAGGCAAAAGCTCCAGCGCTTCCGAAAATCCTGAACTATATACAGTAACAGAGAACACATCACATGCAAATCTAGCCCAAATCAGTCGAGATGATGTTCTATCCCACGGAGTTCAGAAGAAGTATTTGAGGGCAGGGCAAGTCATCAAAGAAAAGATTCTAAATTGGCGAGCCATTAGTTCAATCTTGTCGGATGAAGGAATTGTTCGTGAACTGGTAGATAAATTGACGAAAGAAAAGTTGATGCAATTTTTGACAGCATCTCCCAGGCGATTCAAGCCCCATTGGGTAGCTGAATTCTACTCGAACGTTATATTCATCAAGAATGAGAAAATTTTCAAGACGAGAGTCGAGAAAAGAGACATTGTTGTTAGTCCTGATCTTCTCGCTCAACATTTGCACCTACCCACATCTGATGTCCAGATTGCCAGTTATTTGGGAGAAGACGATGCAGAGATAGAGAGGCGCTGGAATGAGTGGAAGAGAGAAGATTACAGAGGAACCTTCAAATCGGTGACAGAAGTTACTCAATTAAAGCCCTTCTACAAGGATCTCAGCGAGATAGCTCTTCGCATGATATATTGTGGGTCTGGATCATTCTCAAAATTGAGTCACCCGAAGTATGCTCTGATGATGGTTCTAGATGACTGTCCAGGTGGAAACTGGGCTGAGTATATCTTCAATCGACTACTGGAGAATGCGAAGAAAAACCGCACCATTCAAGAACAAGGGAAATTCTCTTCAAGTGTTGGTTTTGGATTGAAGGTTAGCGACCTGATCGAGCGGATACTCGGTCTTCGACAGGAGGGAGAAGACCTTATGCCTTCAGATTTCATCCCACCAAAAGACCCATTCTACATCACAATTCCAGTTGAAGGTGGAGACGATGGCAGTAATGATGGTAATAGTGGCAATGATGATGATGATGGTATTGGTGATGATAAAGAAGATGCCAGCTTCAGAATGATGACTGTGGATATCATTACGAAAGCCAATCTTGTCGTCATACCACCTGTTCAAACTAGCAAAGATACACAAAAGACGAAGAGAACTGGCACCTCAGGTCCAGTCAGGAAACCCAAAGAAAAGGGTACTACCTCTTCAAGTTCAAGCAAGAGAAAGATGATTGTATAACAGACTGTTGATGAGCCTCGGAAGAGAACAAGGAGGCACCAACAGCAACTAGAGACTATTCTCGAAGCAGAAATGCACCGCCTTGAAAAGGGCAAGCAAACTGTTAGCAAGACAAGCCAAACTAGGAGGATGATAGCTAAGAAGAAGATTAATTTCAATGAATCCCCTCAAGGAGTTAGCTAAACCTCCTAACCGCAAGAGCCGTTTATGAATCCAGACATCATGTTTGAGGAAGCGTTTTAGCATGAGCAGCTCAAAGCTCTTAATCTTCAGTCAGCTGAGGAGCAACCATATTTTTAGGAGATGCATTGCAGCTCATCCGATTCGGAAGAGACCACATCTCAACGGTCAGTTTCTCATGAAGATGGCCATACAACCTCTGACTCAAGTGACGATGAGGTCTCCACCCATGTCAAGGAGAAATAAGAGGCACCCCTCTGGGATTTAAGGGGAACTGCTTTTGATAATGATCATGCTGAAGCTATCGCTAAATACAAAACAGAGACACTTCTAGAAAGCATTCGCAGAAGGATGGCTAAATACCAAGATGCTCTGAACGAGTTACGTCGTGCACAAATTAGAGCAGCCTTCCAGGCAAAAGAGTATAAGATGTATATCACTCAATTGAAGGAAGAAGAAGCCCAAGAGCTGGAAAGATTGAGGGAGGAAGCAGGAGAAAGGCAGAGGAAAGAAGAAGAAGAATCCTTTGCCAGAGCAATCCTACTCTCTGTCAAGCTCACAGCTGAAGAATCAGCAGTTGAACGGGCCAAGGAAGAAGCTGAAACAGCTGAGAAGGCCTGACTTGAGGCCGAAGCCACTGAGAAAACGAGGCTGGAGGCTAAAGCAGCAGCCGCTGAGAAATCAAGGCAAGAAGCTGAATTCGCTGAGAAAGCGAGGTTAGAGGCAGAAGCTGCAACCGTCGAGCAGGTGAGACTTAAGGCCGAGGCACCTGAGAAGGCCAGGCAGGAGGCACAAATCACTGAGAAAGCGAGGCTGGAGACTGAAGCAGTAGCCGCTGAGAAAGTAAGGCAAGAAGTTGAAGCCGCTGAGAAAGCGAGGTTAGAGGCAGAAGCTGCAGCCGCCGAGCAGGCGATACTTAAGGCCGAGGCAGCTGAGAAGGCCAGGCAGGAGGCAGAGACCGTTGAGTAGGCGAGTCTGGAGGCTAAAGCACTAGCAATAGAGCAAGCCTGACCAAAGGCAGAAGAAGCAGCAGCAGCTGCTGACGCAAAAAGAATGGAAGAAGAGGCAAATGTTGAAAGAGCAAGAACTAAAAAGGAGGCACAAACTGCAAGGCTAAGAGCAGAAGAAGAAGAAGTCGCATTTGCTCATTAGCATCTGGAGATATCCACTGCTACATCTCAGAGCCAAACAGGCGGAGACTCAAGGGCACTCACTATCACTGAAAGACCTTTTTCTCCAATTCCCTTATCAGTACCAGCTCTTACTCTCACCCTTAGTGCAGTAAATGCTATGCATGAAGAACTGAAGCAGCATTTCAACCAGCAATTTCAGACATCATTTGTATCATTTTTTGATTTTGTCAAAAAGGGGGAAGAAAAGAGAGATGAGTTATTGAGGATGCAGTTGGAAGTTTTCAATAGGAATGAAGAGTTGATTAGGATGCGAGATGAGCGGATCAAATTGGAGTTGGAGTCAATGAAACAGGCCCACGAAATTGAGAGAAATATGTTCAAGGAATTGTCAAAGAACTTTGGGATTTCACTTGGTGCCTCGACTTCAACTGCAACTCCTAAGCTAAAAGATATAGACTCTTCAAATCAAGGCCACTCGAAGGACAAAGAAGATCAAGACAAGCCAAAAGAATAATGGTATTCACTTCTTGAATCCTTCTTTTGATTTTGATACATTTTTTATACTTTTCATGTACTTATAATAATCATATATCAATGAAAAGTTGGAAACTGATGGTTTGATGAAAAACGCTCATTGTCTCATACCTTGATTGCCTCTTTGCTTAGCTGAATTCACATTTTCCAGTGTGATCTGAAAATATGTTTTTTGCTCTAAAATGATTGATGATTAATCGAGTAATATCTCTCCAATTAAGGGGAAGAACATTTAGAGTAGGTCGAGCATTGAGGAAGCACAATTCTGAGTAGCACTAGAAAGTCTCATCTTGTAAACTCAGAGCAACTGCATCCTCATGTCGACTTTGTATGGTATTCGATTTAGTGGCATGGTTTTGACAACATCAAAAGGGGAAAAATTTTAGGTGCTAAATTATAAAGGGGGAAACCTGTTAGGTGTTTAATTTTAAATCCCACCTTTAATTTGATGTTTTGATGTGTCAAAACCGAATACCTAGGCTTAGAGTTATTGCTTTTGTAATCCTTGTATAGGACTATTGAGTTGTAATAGTTCGATAGGAAGCAACCAACCAAAACACTGAGGAACAGTTTTTGAGACTGTCAGAACATTACGTGCAAGGAAACTATGATGACAGTTCGAGAGAGCCGCAAAAGAATGCGAGAGCATAGCAGTGTAACAAGCAAAAACTATAACTACATTTCGGAACAGTACAGAGCTTACAAGGACTGAAAACTGTGGACTCAGTTTTCACATTCAAAGGTACAAGAAACTAGAGAGAACGACTCAGTTTCAAAATAAGAAATCACATACGTAAGAGAGCACGTGAATAATGTGGAGTAGAACAGTCATAAAAATCCTTGGAATCTCAATGATAAGGAGCAACAGTTGAGGCAGTTGCGACTGGAGTTTTACGTTGTCGAGCTTGACACGTCAAGTACAAACTGTCTCCAAGAAAGGACAGCCGTACGCAGAAAAGGCAGAGGAGCAGGTCTGCTTTTTAGAAAAGTTATGGCCGCTGAATGGACGATGACTACCTTCTCTCTACCGACTATTTTTCAAACACCCACCAATAAATAGCAGAAGAAATAGAGAAACAAAATTCCGAACATCGAAATTTTTAATGTTACTCTGCCGAAATTAAATCCGACTGCCAGTCCACAGAGAAGACACAGAGCCTTCGACGGACTGAAGAAGGAGTGAAGAGCATCTACCTGGGCGAGTGATCCAGTCTGCTGTGAATGGTGGCTTTTGTGGTGGTTGGCTATAGATCATGAGGAGTGTATTCTTTACTTCCTTAGTGAATTTTTTGATTAATTTTAGAAGAGTGGATGTAGGACTTAAGGATCCGAACCTCTATAATATCGTGTGCCTTTTACAATTTTCATTTACTTTCTGCTTTACGCAGTTTAGAACTGTGTCTTTAAAACCTTCAACACTTCTCTAAAGTGTTGAAGCGTATATCTGAATACTGATCACTTAAACTGCTCGACTAACAAATTTTTTCTCATAAGTCTAAACGAACTAATCGAGCTCAATTTTGAGAGTGCAACCCCTTGTAATACTTCCGCTGCACATTGATCGTAACTCTGATTTGGATCCAACATTGGTGAATATGGTCATCCAGACTATATGCACCACAATCGGTCGGCGGTGCCCAGACTTTGACCTTGGTAACATCATGCGTCCTCCAACTCCTCCACGGATTGGTACCAAGGGTGAGTCAAAGGAAGCCAAAGACAAGCGAGCTGATGAGGAAGTGATCGAGGAGATCCCGAAAGAGACTATCGAGTAGGAGACTAAAAAGAAGAATGCTGAGGACGAGCGCACTGAGAAGAACTCCGACCCGACTGCCACTTCTTGAATTTCTTTTTCTTTTTACTTTGAAAGTTGTAATTCTTGTGATAATAGATTCTTTTACCTTTCGCGTTCGAATTATGTTCCTATTTAGTTTGTAGATGTTGCTTTTATATGAGTGCTTCACTCGTCTTTTATATTCTCTTGTCTCGATGTTTTTCCATTCTGTCTTCAATGTTCTTTCATATCAAACGTTTCTCTTGATGTTTAGACGCTTTAAGTCTCTGATTGCCTTATAAATGCGTGCATGTAACTTACTTTTTCATCCCAATTTGGTCTTGGACTGTTTGGTGTCGACCATATTTGAGGTTCGATGGCGATCTCCATAAGTGATCGATACCGAACGCTGATCAGGTTTTATATAGAACCCCTCACTTAGGCTGCGAGACAGGCAGACACGGGTCAGGGTGGGCGATGCCTCCGACGCTCAAGTTAGTAATGGTTTAGATGAAATAATCTTAAATGGAATAAATGTAAAAAGATAGGATAGAGTAAGCGCATCTATGTACTAATGGTAGTACTTCTTTAGATGTTCGATGTTCCAGTTGTTCTGTATTTCTCTTCCCTCCGTGGTCTTGAGTCGGTAAGCCTCGTGCCCTACTACCTTACCAATTTTGTAAGGGCCTTCCCAGTTAGGAGCTAGTTTACCGACACCGGATTCTTTAGTGTTTTGGAACACTCTTCTTAGGACCAGGTCCCCTTCCTGAAAGTTTCTGAGCTTGAGCTTTTTGTTGTAGAACCTCTCGACCTGACGTCGTCGTTGGGAGGCCTTCACTGCCACGTCTCCTCTTGTTTCATCTATGAGCTCGAAGTTGGCCTGAAGACGCTCAATGTTATTATGTTCATTAGAGTGTTCCACCCTTGGGCTGCGAGCGATAATATCCACGGGCGCAACTGCTTCAATCACGTATGCCAACAAGAAGGGGGTAGCTCGAGTAGAGATTTTTAGAGTGGTTTGGTTAGACCATAGCACAACCGGGAGCTCTTTTACCCATCTTGCGCCGTGCGGGCTTAGCTTCTTTTTTAGAGTGTTGATCACTGTCTTGTTCGCCGATTCTGCTAGTCTGTTGGCCTCGGGATATTGCGGAGTAGAGAACTTAAGTTTTATACCATATGTATTGCAGAATGTCTGCATTCGGTCGCTGGCGAACTGTCAGCCATTGTCTGTACGTATCTCTTTGGGTATTCCGAAACAACCTAGCACATGCTTCCATAGAAACTTGATGACCTTCAGATCCTGGGTCTTTCCCATGCTTCTCCTTCAACCCACTTGGTGAAGTAGTTTGTCAGCATAAGAATGTGATCCTTCTGCCCTGTTCCTTTTGGGAAGGGGCCTACTAGATCCATGCCCCTAACCATGATCGATGCATGGAGTGGTTCCGTGCATTGGTGAGTCGATGCTTCGAAACTTTAACAGCTATCACATCATTTAACGTGATCTGCGACGTCATTCTTTAACGTTGGCTGGTAGAATCCGACCGTGATAACTTTGTGGGTCAGGGAGCGAGCCCCTGCATGGTTACCACAATCGCCTTCATGTACTTCTGTCAGTACGCGCTCGGTCTCAGGGGCTGCAATGCATTTAAAAAAATGGTCCCCCGAACGATTGTCGATATAAATTGTTCTCGATTAGCGTGAACCTAGTGGCCATCTTTTCAATTTTGATGGCCTTGTTTCTATCATTCGGGACGTATTCCTCCATTAAGTGTTAAATCAAGGGAATCCACCAATCGTCTCCGTCTTCGCTGACAGGCGCGATGTGGTTCTGTGTGGTGACTGATGGCGATAACAGCCAAACTTAGGGGATCGGTCGGTCGGTCGTTTGGAGTCGTGCTTGTAGTAGCTAGGTTGGCTAGGGCATCTGCTCGGACGTTTGATTCGTGTGGGATGTGGCGGAGGTCCCATTTGTCCATTTTAGCCTTCAGCTCTTCTACCATTGTGTGGTATAGCTTCAATCGAGTTTCTTTCATGGCATAAGTCCCTTCTAATTGGTTGAAGATCAGTTGGGAATCGCTCTCCGTGCGTATTTTGCGAGCCCCGATTTCTTAGGCTAATTTCATCCCATGGATGAGTGCCTCGTATTCCACCTCATTGTTGGTTGCGGGGAAATTGAGTCGAATGGCTCGCTCATTGTTTTCTCCTTACGGGTTCGTGAGTACTACTCCAGCCCCATTTCCGTGTACGTTGCTGGCGTCATCGGTTTTTAAGGACCACAGGCTGGAGTCGGAGTTTTCTTATGTCATCGCGGCAACTTCGTCTTCTGCTTTGAGCTGCAGGTTGGTGGAAAAATCGGTGACGAAGTCTGCAAGTACTTGCAATTTGATAGCAGTTCTTGGCTTGTATTGGATTTTGTATCCTCCAACTTTTACGGCCCATTTGAGCAGTCGGCTAGAGATGTCGGGCTTTGAGAGTATTGCTCGTATCGGGTAAGCCATAACTACTTTGATTGGGTATGCCTCAAAGTACGGGCATAGATTCCGAGTAGTGTTCACGAGTGCGAGTGCGAGTTCTCGAGACCTCTGTAGCGAGTTTTGGCATCCAGCAGAGACTTTCTAGCGTAGTGGACCGGGTGTTGTTTGATGTCAACCTCTCATATCGGGACTGCTCTGACGGCGTGCTTGGACATTGATAGATAGAGTAGGAGGGTCTCACCGTTGACATGTTTATAGAGCAGCGCGCGGGCTTGCGAGGTAGGTTCTTAGTTCCTGTGTGCTCTGGCGCATTCATCGGTCCACTTAAAGCGCTTCCATTTTGGAAGCATGTTGAAGAATGAGTGGGTATGCTCGGAATATTGTGAGATGAATCGGCTGAGAGTGGCAAGGCGACCGGTTAGTTTTTGCACATCGTTGGGAGTTTTTCTGTGTTCTATGCCATGGATGGCCTTGATTTATGTTGGGTCCACTTCAATTCCCCTCTGGATTAATATGTGCCCCAGGAATTTGCAGGAGGATACTCCGAACGAGCACTTGGCTGGGTTCAGCTTCATGTTGTACCGTGATGGGTCACGTGATCCTGGGATTTCAGGGACTAGACGAGCATGTCGTCGATATAGACTTCCATGGTCTTGCTGATCTTCTCCTGGAACATGGAGTTAACCAGAGGCTGGTAGGTGGAGCCTGAAGGGATTCGTGAACTGAATCACGAAGTCCGTTTTCCAAGGATCATTAATTGGAATATCAAAAATAAATTGCTATGCCTATGATTAATCCTAGCATGCTCCTATTGAATATGCATAAGGGGGTTTATGCGGAATACCTGGATTGCGAAACCCTGAAGAACGAGTGCGCGGAGATTCCCTTTGTTCTTTCCCACGCACAAAGATTTAATTCCTAACAGATTGAGGAAATAAATCTTAAGAAAATAAAACAATTATTTTCAAAAATCAAGGAGAGAGGGAGAAGAAAAATCCTCCTGATCTGATCTTCTGATCTGTATCCCAACTCAATCTGAATATCTGGTGAAGATTCCCTTCAGATTCGTTGCCCGGTTGAGAAGCAGAATTTCCTCCTCGTTCTCAGATCTTAGTCGATCACCACAGCTCCTAAAACCTGGTTTGCTGTGTGCAACTTATGATCTTGTGGTGTGTTGAGATATGAGGAACTGAGGCCTGTTTATAGGAAAATACTGGACTTCTATTGGGCTTGAGTTTCATGGGCTAGACCAGGGACCAAAATGCAAATAGCAAATAAGGCCTATCAATTAAATAATTCCCATATTCAACCCAGAATATAATTAATTAATTAATATTGATTCATTCCACCAGAGAATCAATACTGTCCTACCTATTTGCTACCACGTTTTGAGGTACGGGTTGCATGGGCTCGGTATATCCCCACATTTAAGGTTACAAACTTTCGTTAATTAATTTAAGCTCTGACAAGTTATTTAATTAATTAACATCTTATATTCCTGAATCAATCCACTCAAACCTTTTCACTTATGCTTGAACATAATCAGCCTGCAGGACTTAGCATAACGAACCTTTTGAGCTGTTCAGGGAATGTCACCATCCTATACTGGATGTGGTTACCTAGTTCCAGTACCAGACAGTCATACACGAACTGCTATTACCCATGATACAGATATACAAGCTCAACTAGAGCCTTTCACTGCAATTCAAAGTAATACACAATCTGCATATACTTCTTTACCTTCACGTAGGCTTAGGATCTCATCAAGCCATAGAGATCTAGATTCTTTTAATGACAGATAAAAGAATCGATCTCGACTTAGGTCCTTATCAATGCGTGCCCCACACCAGCATACCAAGCCATCCAAGATAAGATGCTTATTACTGCATATGCTGCAGCCTACACCGACAGTTTATCCTGGAACTGTCTCAGCTGTGATAACTATTTATATCTCGCTAGGTCAAATGATCCATACGATCTTCCGTGATCTTCTACACACCGTATGATCTCCCTATCGACGAGATAAGAGGATAATTGCGTTTGCGACACATGTTTGTTAATTCAGACAGTAGATTTACATACAACATTTATGATTCCCAGTATATTAACCAATCGACCTTGTACATAATATACCAATCATAATGCTTTCAGTATATAAATCCATCAATCTCCCACTTATACTCAAAGCATTATACAGTTGCTTTCCAGAGTATAACGCGTCTAAACTAATCTAGCTATTACATCAAACATTCTACGTGGATAGCTTTGCCCTCTTACGCTAGATTATTTCTTGTATCAATCTTCTCTACTAGCACATCACCTCTTGCTACGATTTCTCGTATAATATAGTACTTCCTTTCAATGTGTTTTGTTACTCTGTGAGTTCGTGGTTCCTTTAAATTAGCCACAGCTCCCGAATTATCACAATATATCGTAATTGTCTTGGGTAGCTTAGGAATCACGTCCAACTACTGAAGGAAGTTTCGAAACCATACTGCTTCTTTCGAAGCTTCAGAAGCTGCCACATATTCTACTTCCATGGTGGAGTCTGCAATGCACTTCTGCTTTGCACTCCTCCATGATATGGCCCCACCTCCCAATGTAAACACATAGCCAGAGGTGGACTTCTTTTCATCTCATTCTGCCTGGAAATCCAAATCAGTATAACCCACAGGGCACAACTCCTCACACTGATAGACGAGACAATAGTCTCTTGTCCTTTTCAGGTATTTAAGTATGTGCTTTACCGCGGTCTAATGCGCCTGTCCAGGGTTAGACTGGTATCTCGCTACCATGCCTACAGCAAAGCAGATATCTGGCCTCGTACATAGCATTGCATACATGAGGCTACCCACGGCCGATGCATACAGCACGTTCCTCATTTCATCTTTCTCCCTTTGTGTCACCGGACACTGGTCCTTGGAAAGATATATGTCATGTCTGAAGGGTAACAAACCTTTCTTGCCAGTTTGCATGCTGAAACGGGCAATCACAGTATCCACATATGATCCTTTAGACAAGGTCAGCATCCTCTTATTGCGCTCCCGCAATACTTTAACACCTAGGATGTATCCTGCCTCCCCAAGGTCCTTCATGTGAAACTGCTCGGATAACCACCCCTTTATGCCCGACAATACTTCCACATTGTCGCCAAATAGGAGAATATCATCTACATAAAGTGCAAGGAACACCATGCTTCCGCTGACACATAGACGGTACACGCAACTCTCGTTTGAGCATTGTGAAAATCCATAGGATTTAATCACTTCATCAAAATGCAGATTCCATGACCGTGAAGCTTGTTTAAGTCCATACAGCGACTTCCTTAGCTTCCAGACCAAATGTTCTTCGCCCTTCTGCACATAACCTTCTGGCTATTGCATATAGATGTCCCTACCTTCTTCAAGGTACCCGTTTAGAAATGCGGTTTTGACATCCATCTGCGCCAGATTTCTAGGTCCTTATGTGCTGCTATGGCTAGGAGTATACGAATGGACTTAAGCATGGCTACCGGTGAGAAGGTCTCGTCATAGTCTACACCTTCTTTTTGACTATAACCCTTCGCCACCAGCCTTGCTTTGAAAGCTGTAATTTCACCATTCGCTCCTTTCTTTCTTTTGTATACCCATTTGCACCCTATGGCTCGACAGCCATCTGGCAAATCAAGTCAGAAGACTCTCCCACGAACATGTACCTTTTGGGTTGGTGGATAACCCTCCCACTGCAACGAGGGATCTGAACCGTGTCAGTATTTGGCACAGCACGCGTTGGTCCCATACCTTGCATTAGTGGCAGTGTTGGTATAGCCTCACCTATTGTAGGTGGATTTACCATTACACTGGGCTTTCCTGATGGAATTGCTTCCTTGTCCTCAAGCTCGTGGAGGACAATTTCACTCTTGGATCTGTGGTTTCTTACATATTCGTCCTCCAAGAATCTCGCGTTGGTACTGACAACGACTTTCTGATGCTCAGGACAATAGAAATAACCACCTTTCGTTTGCCTGGGATATCCTACAAACAGCATCAGCTTACACCTACTTTCTAACTTATCAGGTTCCTTTGTCAGCACATATGCTGGACAACCCCAAATCCTCACTCTGTTCAAACTTGGCTTTCGCCCATACCAGAGTTCCAGAGGTGTTTTAGGAACTGATTTAGAAGGTACCATGTTAAGCAAGTAGGCTGCTGTCTCCAAGGCATATCCCCAAAACGAAATAGGCAAGCTTGCATAACTCATCATCGACCTGACCATTTCCAAGAGAGTTCTATTTCTTCTTTCCGCTACACCATTTTGTTGAAGGGTTCCTGGTGCAGTCCACTGGGATTTAATCCCGTTGTCTAACAAGTACTGCAAGAACTCGTTACTGAGGTATTCACCACCACGATCTGATCGTAGTGTCTTGATAGTCTTTCCTAGCTTCTTTTCTACCTCAGTCCTAAACTCTTTGAATTTCTCAAAGCATTCAGACGTATGGTGAAGCAAATAGACATATCCGAATTTTGAGTAATCGTCAATGAATGTGACAAAGTACTTATAACCTCCACGAGCTTGCGTGGACATTGGTCCACATAAGTCAGAGTTGATCAATTCCATCACATTCTCTGCTCGAGACTGACTTGCCTTAAAAAGCCTGGTCGTCATCTTTCCCTCTAACAGGACTAACAGATTTGATGCGGTACCACTTGAAAAGAATCCAAGAGCCCATCGCATGCTAATCTTTTATTCCTCTTTAGATTGATGTGACCTAGTCTCAAGTGCCAGTGATATGTTTGATCCTCATCGGAAGAAAACTTTCTCTTTAAATGATTATTATTATTGGATGAGTTTGCAACATTCATGGAAGATTTATACATACAATCAATGATATAGAAAGAGTCAATCAGTTTGCCATGACAGATAACACCGTTATTACCAATGATAGAAACTCCACTATCAAAAATAACTGAATATCCATCACAAAATAACTTGGAAACTGAAATTAAGTTCCGCCAAAAAACCGGCACATATAAAGCATCTCTCAAAATCAAAACATTGTTTTCAAAGCATAAAGTAAAATCTCCAATGGCTACTGCTGAGACTCGCTCTCCACTGCCCATTGAGATGGTAATCTCGTCATGCGTCAGTTGCCTTGTCGGCTTGAACCCCTGCAAAGTATAACAAACATGGTCAGTAGCTCCAGTATCCACTACCCAAGAATGGGTAGAAACTGATGCTAAACATGTTTCCGTTATAAATGCACATGACGTACCTTGTCTACCCGTTCTAGGCACTAGACAATTTACTTTACTTCGCTTGCGTTTGCATGGCCTGGTGATAACTTCTGCCTCATCTATTTCACCTAACTTTTTAAGCATTTCTTTTGCTTCAGCAACTGCCTTGTCAAGAGCTGACAAAGTTGGAGCAAGCTCAAATGCTATCATGCCAGATTCCTCTCGCAACAGGGCCCTGAGTAACTCATGAAGAGGAAACTCGCGCCTGGTACCGAGGGACTTGATGAAGTCATTATAAGAATCAGACAGAGAGTGCACGACAATGTTAATTTCCGCCCGCTTACTGACTTGTCCACCTCTCTTTTTGTACTTTCTCATAATCATCATCATACTGACGAAGTGCAGAAGCAACGAACTCCCATCAGTCATCCTCTTGCAGACCAGGTCCTCCACAAGATTATAACTGACAGTTCGTCTCACCTTCCCATAAAACTTTCAAAAGGTCCCTCCATATCTCAACAGCAGTTCGGAACTTCTTGTAGTTGAGCTTTAATTCTCTAGACAAACTGTTCATGATGAGTCTGCGGGCAAACTCATTAGAAGCTACCCATCTTTCATAGAACACTCGCTCATAACCAATACAGTTCCAATACTTGGGAGTTAGAGGGTCCATGTAAAGTACATGGGCATGTTTTGCAGTGCAGTGTATTTCCATGAAGCATAACTTCCACTCAGGAAAATTGGGACCGGTTAAAGGGTTTAGTGCTAAGAGGTTTACAATATGAATAGACATGTCTGAAAACAATAAATTAAAGCAGAAATTAAAACATAGTCGCAAACTATTGAAACAATTAAATATTGAAACCTTATGATAAAGCAATATTAATGTTTCCTCCAATTTCCCTAAGTATTACTATTGCAAGCCACACATGTGGACGTTTACAACAAAACACTTATCCAGACTGCATCTTTCAATTCTAGTCCTTTAATTCCAATCCATGCCCCGGTTCCTTAGACAAATGGAATTAATAATTGGAGACTAACTTAAGACCATATTATCCTACTGAGTAGGGACATCACAAATAAGTTATACTCTGGATAACATCTAAGCTAGCTTACCACCAAAGCCAACCCTCCCATATAAGGATCTATTAGAACACACCCGATCCCTATAATAAGTTTGTCTCATTTAATTCAATCCCTAGAGAACTTATGAAAATTCAATACGCAAGCTATACATGTAGACGTTTACGCATGAACTCCCACTTCTCACATGAAATAAATGTTTGTTTTAAGAAATCCTATCTATTAGAACTTATGAATAATAAATTAAGTAAGCTACACATGTAGACGTTTACCTAATAAATTACCCACTTCCAATAAAGAATCGCTTTGTGGAGGTCTTACTAAATTATGAGCTTAGTAATTTTTAGTTCATAAGGTTCAATTGCACAGATTATTTTATGTAGCCATAATTATAACATTGCTAAAAATTCTATCATGCATAGCATGAACCTCGAATTTATAGTTATAATTAATTACACAAAATAAATCACATAGCATGCTTTAAAGCTGTAAATAAAAGCAGTAAACGTGCCCCTATTATCTACAACATGCTTATATGATGCGCAATTAAATTAAACACATATATCATGCGAAGACAGATAATAAAACAAATAAAAAATGTCCTCGTGGCCCCATGATACAAAATAAAATTAATTCTAACTATTACAAGTTGAAATTAATTGTACAGATCTTCGATTGGGCTCCCACTACTTGGACTGTGATCTGAATTTATTTTCTAAATCTGGGCCTCCAGGATTTGATCCATTAGAAAATTGGACAACTGGGCCAGTTAACCAAATTGCGGGCCTAGGCACACATTGCAAGCCCAATAGCCCGCAAGAACTCAGCCCGACGAGCCACCACCGGCGAACCACCGCCGCCGGCGACTCGCCACCGTTGTGAGGGCTTCCGGCATGCGCAACAACCATGCACGTACGTGCATGGTTGCAGCTCGCGATGTCGCCTCCTTCGGCCGTTGCCCGTTTCGCATGTCGCTGCCCCGACTGTCGCCTGAACCGCCGTTCACTTTTCTTCTCCACCGTCGGCCTCCGTGACTCACCTGAATCGCACAAGAACGGAATTGGGAGCTCACGCAAACCACACAAAAAACCCTAGGGATTTCCACATTCCGGTCGCACGCCCAGCCCCATCGCCGCCCCAGCCTGCGTCGCCGGCCACCCGAGCCACTGCCGCCACCACCTGCTCCACCTGCCGACGTTGACCGAGGGGGGAGACGCGCCGCCGGCATTTGCACAGGGTACCGCAGGCCTGCTGCGCGCACGCGCACGAAACCTAGGGTTCCGCCGCATAGCGCGCGCGCCCGCGCGCCTTGGCTGCACGCCGCCGTCCCGGCCGCCCTGCCTTCCTTCCCTCGCGCCGTCAGCCTCGTCTGGAGCTGCCGCATCCCGGCCCTGGCCGGCCAAGGGCCGTGCAGCCTGCGCCTGCGTGCGCGCGCGCGGCTGCACCACCGCTGTGGCTCCGCCGTGCGCCCTGCCACCGTGTCGTCGTCGTGCCTGACCACCGTGCACAGCCGTGCTGTCGTGCTGGCGCTGTCTTGCATTGTGCGGCCTATCGTTCTTCGTGTTCTTCGTTCTTTGTTTTACAGATTTAATTTTGAAATAAAAGATTACATAGAATAATCCTAATTACAATCTAAAATCTAAATCTAACCACGAATTTATCTCGTAGGTGAAAAACAAATCCATATAAAATGGCGGATTAACCCGAGAACCACGAGGACAAAAAATCATACAATCCAAAACCCATGCATACATTCAATAATAATTATCATGCAATTCATAGGCAATATTATTTTTCCGATAGAGCCAATTAATTTAACCTGGCTCTGATACCAATTGAAGGGATTCGTGAACTGAATCACGAAGTCCGTTTGCCAAGGATCGTTAATTGGAATATCAAAAATAAATTGTTATGCCTATGATTAATCCTAGCATGCTCCTATTGAATATGCATAAGGGGGTTTATGCGGAATACCTGGATTGCGAAACCCTGAAGAACGAGTGCGCGGAGATTCACTTTGATCTTTCCCACGCACAAAGATTTAATTCCTAACAGATTGAGGAAATAAATCTTAAGAAAATAAAACAGTTATTTTCGAAAATCAAGGAGAGAGGGAGAAGAAAAATCCTCCTGATCTGATCTTCTGATCTGTCTCCCAACTCAATCTGAATATCTGGAGAAGATTCCCTTCAGATTCCTTGCCCGGTTGAGAAGCAGAATTTCCTCCTCGTTCTCATATCTTAGTCGATTACCATAGCTCCCCAAACCTGGTTTGCTGTGTGCAACTTATGATCTTGTGGTGTGTTGAGATCTGAGGAACTGAGGCCTATTTATAGGAAAATACTGGACTTTTATTGGGCTTGAGTTTCATAGGCCAGACCAGGGACCAGAATGCAAATAGCAAATAAGGCCTATCAATTAATTAATTCCCATATTCAACCCAGAATATAATTAATTGATTAATATTGATTCATTCCACCAGAGAATCAATAATGTCCTACATATTTGCTACCACGTTTTGAGGTACGGGTTGCATGGGCTCGGTATATCCCCACATTTAAGGTTACAGACATTTGTTAATTAATTTAAGCTCTGACAAGCTATTTAATTAATTAACATCTTATATTCCTGAATCAATTCAGTCAAACCTTTTCACTTATGCTTGAACTTAATCAGCCTGCAAGACTTAGCATAACGAACCTTTTGAGCTGTTCAGGGAATGTCACCATCCTATACTGGATGTGGTTACCTAGTTCCAGTACCAGACAGTCATACACCAGCTGCTATTACCCAAGATACAGATTTACAAGCTCAACTAGAGCCTTTCACTGCAACTCAAAGTAATACACAATCTGCATATACTTCTGTACCTTCATGTAGGCTTAGGATCTCATCAAGCCATAGAGATCAAGATTCCTTTAATGTCAGATAAAAGAATTGATCTTGACTTAGGTCCTTATCAATGCGTGCCTCACACCAGCATACCAAGCCATCCAAGATAAGATGCTTATTACTGCGTATGCTGCAGCCTACACCGACAGTTTTTCCTGGAACTGTCTCAGCTGTGATAACTATTTATATCTCGCTAAGTCAAACGAACCATACGATCTTCCGTGATCTTCTACACACCGTATGATCTCCCTATCGACGAGATAAGAGGATAATTGCGTTTGCGACACATTTTTGTTAATTCAAACAGGAGATGAACATACAATATTTATGATTCCCAGTATATTAACCAATCGACCTTGTACATAATATACCAATCATAATGCTTTCAGTATTTAAATCCATCCGAGCCCGCATTCTTTAGCCCGAACGATATCACTTTGTAGCAGTTAGATGCCTTGGCTAGTGATGAAGGCAGTCTTTTCTTAGTCATCAAGATGCATTTGTATCTGGTTGTACCCCGAGAATGCATCCATGAAGTTGAGGAGCTCGTAGCCTGCCGTCACGTTAGCGATAGCGTCGATGTGTGGCAGCGGGTAAGGATCTTTTGGGCAGGCCTTGTTGAGGTTCGTGAAATCGATGCATACGCGATTCTTGCTATTTTTATGTTTTACGACGACCACGTTGGCCAACCAGGTGGGGTAGTGAATCTCTCGTATGGATCTAATATCTATGAGCATTTTTACCTCTTCGTTTATGTCTTGGTTCTTTTCCACGGAGAACTTTCGCCTTCTTTGTTGGATGGGCCTACGGTTGGGATCGGCCTACAACTGGTGCGTGATGATAGACGAGTCTATCCCCTTTATATTATCGTGCAACTAAGCGAATACGTGGGTTTTGTCCCGAAGGAAACTCATGAGTGCACCTCGGACATCTGGAGCGAGTTATGACCCGATGAAAGTGGTCTGTGTCGAGTCAGAGTCATCAATGACGATTTCTTCCAACTTTTCTGCCTTGGGTCGAGCCACTAGGTTGTTTGCTCGTCTTGCTATGGGGCACATAAGACTTTGAAACTATCATAGTAACAATCTCTCGAGGCCTTCTGTTCTCCCCGGATCGTCTGAATTCCCCCAAGGTGTCAGGAATTTAAGGACTTGGTGGTATGATGACGGAATCCCTTTAAGTTCGTGGATCCATGGTTGACCCAGGATCGCACTGTGGGCAGAGATTGTTTCCACAGTTTGGAATTTCACGTCGAGGTTTAGACCTCCGTAGTACATGGGTAGGGAGATTTCTCCCATCCTCTGTTGTTGATCCCCGTTGAAACCGTACAATGTCATCGTGACCGGCTCTAGTTTGCTCATTGGGATCTGCATTTCCTTTAAAGTCCGGAGGAACATGATATTTGTCGAGCTTCCGTTGTCGATGAGTAACCTCTTTACTAGGTAGTTGGAGATGAGCAGCAAGATCACGATCGCCTCATGCTCTTGTTTGAAATTGGTGCTGGGAGCCCCCTGATTCAGGGCTCGACGGGCTCTTTTTGCCGCCGAATGCAATTTACCGCTAACTTCCGACCCATGTACGATAACATGAATTGTTCGTTCGGCTTGTGGAGCTTTGTTCTGGGGCTGGGCATTCCCTGATGGGTTTGTTTGTCTTCCTCTCGTCCACATGTTCTTGCCCTTGTTAGTTAGATATTCCGTTAGGAATCCATTATTCAGGAGTTCAAGGACTTCTAAGCGGTGCACCAGGCATTCTTCAGTTTTATGTCAGTGATTGTTATGGAAGTCGCAGAACTTCTTCGGATCCTGTGACTTAGGATCAGATTTCATTTTTCCTAGCCATTTTATTGCGTTTCTAATATTCTTGAGGACGTTATTGACCAAGTAATTCTGGTCGATACTGAGGTTATGGGGTACCGAGGCCACCTCACAGACCCTTGGTGTTCGGCTATAGGGGTGATCGTACCTCGATTTCCAATCATTGCGATAATCTCTCAGATCTACGTACCTCGAACTCAAGGACTCATGCCTTAGTCGATCTGTTCTTTGGGACAAGGCAAGCTCTAACGCCTTCTGCTCATTCATGCAATCGATGTGGTTCGGTTCGTCTTCTTCACAGTTGATCTCGACCTAGGCTTTGGTGAGCACCGAGTCTATGTCGTTACAAGGGTGACTGGTCAAGTCGCGATAGAGCTTGGAGGTATACGAAGACATTAGTTTGGGGAGGGCAATGGGGAATCGACGCGAGCTTGCGGTTGAACCGACCAACGTAGGATCTGAACGACTTCCCTTTCTTGATGCGCATGCTATTGAGCGCATCAGGATGCTTGGCTACACGTCTGTAGTTGGAGTATAGCTTCTGGAAGGCGTAGTGCAACTCAAAGAAGGTAGAGATAGAATTTTTCAGGAGGTTGACAAACCATTGAAGCGTAGATCCGATGAGGCTAGACCCGAAGCTCTTGCACATGCAAGCTTCATGGGAACCGAAGTGGTCAACATCTTCTGCTTGTAAAGGGCCACGTGATCCTTGGAATCTGTTGTGCCATCGTACAGTGTGAACGATGGGGTGTGAATTTTTCCGAAATGTCTGAGTTGGTGATGTCATGCGTGAAAGGTGAGTCGGTATAGCGGTCGCGTGGGATCATCGTATCCGGCGGTATAGCACTTGGGGATCCTAGTCAGCAATGTCTCGAACATGGAAATGCACGCTTCGAGGTGCTTTTCGAACTCACTCCTCGGGTTTAAAGATCCCCCTGGTCAATAGGGAACAGAGTGGTCGGTCTTATCATGGTCGTACCCGAGGCGTTGTGCCCGGTGCTCGCCTCGCAAGAAGGGTTGATGTCGATCACATTGTCTAGTTCCCTCGCATGGTTCCTGCAGGCATCGATCTGCTTCTCACCTATAGAGGGGGGATCCTCTATGATTGAGTGTTTTTTTAGGATGCTCACCTCCTTGCACAGATGTTGATTTTCCTTTCGAAGCTCGTAGTTTGTTGCATGGAGCTCTATGACCCGTGTGTCCATTTCCTTCATCAACCATCGATTCTCCTCTGACTCTATGGCGAGACGAGCCAGCATTTCGTTCAACATGTGAGGAGGCATGTCTTGTAGGCCGGTGGCCTGCTGGGTTCATCGGATTAACTCATCGGTGGGGATGAGCTCAATCGTTCCGTCAGGCCCGAAGGGTGGATTCCCGGCCAGGTTTCCGGATGGGCTGCCAGTTCTTTCATTGTTACCTGCCATCAGTTAAGAAAGACAATTCCAAGAGCCCCATGGTGGGCACCAAATGTTGAGGTTTGATTTATTCGAATAAATGGAGCCCTTGGAATAGATTAAGAGATAACAAGTAACAAAGAAGAAAATTGATCGATAATAAACGAATTGAAAGGAAATTATGACAATAACTTGATTGGGCGCGTAAACAAGCGATATAACGTCCAAATGAGCCCAACAGCTTGGAGGTAACGACCTGAACCAAGCCTGAGGGTAGAGATATGAGCTCCAGCACCAAGTCAAAGTTACGACAGTCTCCTACCTCGAAATCATCATCTCTTACAAAGATCCTACCCTCGTGCATGACCCAGGCACGAGGCTCTAAACTCAGGAGCGCGTTAACATCGGAAAGAAGTTAGGAGATCGCAGTTCAAAGCCATCTCCGCCCAACAAAATCGGAGCCACCCCCGAAGATCTCGCATAACCATTGCCGCTCTCCCATTATGAAGCTCAAGGAGCCTCAACCAACTAACTCCCCTAAGAAGGCGCGAGCGGCCAACACCAACGGCTCCCCCAAAATGTTGGAACTACCGCCGAAAGTAGTTAGGGTTGTAACCACCTCCCTTGTTCTATAAAAGGGACGTGGATAGTTCATTTTTGCACATGTTTTTTGATCCCTAGGAGTAGAAGCACAAGCACACTACGGTGTTACTACTCGGCTCATCACGTCTAGTTGTAGTCACGGCCGGTATTTACGATCTTATCTTCATCATCGTTGGTTGTATTCTGGTTTGATTTCTATTAAGTTCCAAGGGTCCTAATTTCAACACAATTCGAACCTCAACAGTTTGGCGCCCACCGTGGGCCTTTGGAACGTAATCTTGTTTGTTTTGCAGGATATGGCCAGCGAACTCGCACCGAAAGTGAGTCCCGGATCGGAAGATCTACCTGAGCAGGGTCCTGAACCCCGAGAGAATGCGCTCCAGAATCTCCTATTGGGGATGGAGCAAAATCGCACGATGCAACTAGCGTTGAGCTTTCCACCGCCAAATCCCTCTACCATGAACGACCCTACTGTGGTCTAACTCATGAATCAAGTCCGCGATGCGCAGCAGGAGTTTGCCCGAGTCAACCTCCAGATGGAACAGATGACCAGGGCACACCGCGAGATATTCGAGGAAAACCAACGCCTTCGGGCTGAGAGATCCGCTGCCAATCGTCAACCCTGGGTCACAATCCCCAAGAGTTCAACGCATCACCCCCGGTGACTCCTCGGAATCTAAATGTGGAATTCGAGCACAATACCAGCGAGCGAGGACAGCACGTACCACCTAACATCGGAGGAGGGCCTCGGGCTGGGGCTGTCGAAGAGAGGCCACCTGCGCCTGACCCAGCGATGAGCGAGATCAGAAATCGCCTTAGCTACTTTGAGTCTCTTCTGGCTCGTACCCCAGTGTACCTCCGCCAGAAAGGAACATTGAAAGAGAGAGTTACGCAGACTTACCATTCACACCCAGCATAGCCGACGTGGAGATCTCCGCGAGGTTTGTTCCTCCTAACTTTGTCCCGTATGACAGGAGAGCGGATCCCGAGAACCACATCGCGATCTACAAACAAAAAATGTTTGCAGTGTCAATCCCGGCAGAACTTTGGGTCTAGTCGTACAGGCCCCGCCTTGGAATGGTTCGTAAGCCTGCCTTGAGGATGCATCTCCACCTTCGCAGAACTCCACCAATTGTTCCGGAGATAGTACGCAAGCAGCAGGAAACTGGAGAAACACCCGGACGAGCTTTACGCTATCATCCAAAAGCCACGAGAACCTTTGCGATCGTACGTGGCTCGTTTCAACAAGGAATTGGTCAACATTCTAAATTGCCCATAGTCTACCGCGATTGGGGCCTTCCGAAAGGGATTGGATGTAGATTCAGACCTCTACAAGGAACTAACCTTGTACCGCTGTCAGACCCTTGATAACGCTCTCAACAAGGCTGGGGCTCGCATCAAATGGGTAGAAGACGAGCCATACCGGATCTGGCGATGGAATACCCTGCGCATCTTTGGGCAGGTGACAAGGGATGAAAAATCTGACTCCCGCGATAAAAGAGATTCGAGGCCACATCCGTACACTCGAACGCCAAGAAGCTCCACTCTTTACGTCTCTGATTACGCCTTGAGTATCCCACCCGCCGACCTCGTAAACAACGTACTAAAACAAATGCCAGGGGCTATAAGATGGCCACCAAGGATGGCAACAGACCCTGCTTCCCGGGACGCTAAGAAATTTTGCGAGTTCCACAACGACCATGGGCATCGTACCGAGGAATGCCAGGCGCTCCGGATCGAAGTTATGGGGCTCCTCAAGAAGGGCCTCCTGATGGAGTACCTATCCCCCGAAGGGCAAGAAAACGTGGACTCATGGGAAAACAAACCCAAGGAGGAAGCCCGACGAGGATAAGGTACCAACGTCCCCTACTATTGAGAAGACCGTCCACTTCATTACCGGTGGATCAGAAGCAAGCGGCATCAATCGTAGCTCTGCCAAAAGAGCTTGTAGAACTGCCAGAAATACAGACGGGATCCTTCTCAAGAATCCAAAACACGAAGTCATTGAGTTCACCAGTGAAGAATCGTCAGGGATCCACCACCCACATCACGACGCTTTAGTCATCTCCTTGCCCATCTCCAATTGCCGCATTCGCCGAATCCATGTAGACAACGGTAGCTCGGCAAATGTGCTCTTCTATCAAGCCTTCAAAGAAATGGGCATCCCTGACTCTAGGATGATCGGCAACCAATTAACAGGGTTTAGCGGCGAAAAGAGAAATACCTAGGGTGATGGACGATTACCTGTGTATTGTGGAGGTGAGAATCTGGATCTGACTTTTCAGGTCGTGGACGCTCCCTCAGATTACAAATGCAATCCTCGGACGGCCTTGTTTGCACGAACTCCAGGTCTTCCCATCCACTTACCACCAGGTGGTGAAATTCCCTACCAGATGTGGAGTACACACCATCCAGGAGAGCAAACCGCCTCCCGCGAGTGCTATTACACTAGCCTCAAGGCCGTGAATAACATCGAGGGGCCCATTCAGACCTCACGACCCGAAGAATTAGAGGAAGTAACCCTCGATGAGCAAGACCCAACGAGGACCACTTTCATAGGTGCTGAGCTCATTCCTGAAGTTAGGACAAAACTCATGCAGTTCCTACGGTCCCAGTTACACGTGTTCGCCTGGTCGCACAAGGACATGACCGGTATAGACCCTGAAGTGATGACTCATCGACTTCAGGTCAACCCACGCCAAAAACCAATCCAGCAGAAGCGTTGAAGGTTCGCCCCTGAGAAGAACCTGGTTATAAACGAGGAGATCGATAAACTCCTAAGCATTGGGTCGGTTAGGGAAGTTAATACCCCACTTGGCTAGCCAACGTAGTGGTGGAAAAGAAGAACGGCAAGAATCGAGTGTGCATCGATTTCACCGATCTTAATAAGGCTTGCCCTAAAGATCCATACCCGCTACCCTACATTGATAGCATCGTAAATGCGACCATAGGGCACGAACTCTTGAGCTTCATGGACGCCTTCTCCGGGTACAACCAGATTCAGATGCACCCTGAGGACCAGGAGAAGACAGCCTTCATGACCACCAAAGGAATCTACTGTTACAAGGTCATGCCTTTTGGCCTGAAGAACGTAAGCTCAACATATCAGAGACTTGTCAACAAAATGTTCGAGCAACTTCTAGGGAAAACCATGGAGGTTTACATTGACGACATGCTCGTCAAGTCCCTACATGCCGGAGAGCACGTCAAACACCTCGGCAAAGCATTCTAGACCCTAGAGAAATTCAACATGAAGTTAAACCCCGCTAAATGTGCGTTCGGAGTAGCCTCCGACAAGTTCCTCGGGTACTTGGTCACGAAGAGAGGAATCGAGGCAGATCCAAGCCAAATCAGAGCAATTCACTTCCTCTAACATCCTCGGAACCCTAAGGAGGTTAAAAGACTAACAGGCTGACTCGCGGCCCTAAGCAGGTTCGTGGCTAAGTACTCCGAGAAAACGCAGTCATTCTTCCAGATCCTAAAGAAAAGGAGTAAGTTCGAATGGACCGAGGAATGTGCTAAAGCTTTGGAAGAATTAAAGCACTACTTGACCAGTCCCCCGGTCCTGTCCAAGCCAGAGATAGGAGAGACCCTCCTACTCTACCTGTCGGTCTCCGAGAAGGCCATAAGGTCGGTCCTCGTACGCAAGGAGGGGACCAGACAACATCCCATCCGTTACACTACCAAAGCTCTTCTCGATCCAGAGTCTCGATACACCGCCTAGGAGAAACTTGCACTCTCACTAGTCAATTGTGCCCGGAAACTCAAGCCCGACTTTGAGTCACACCCCATAAAAGTAGTAACCGCTTATCCCTTCCGTACGGTATTCTCAAAGCCAAGTTTATCCGGTTGTCTACTCAAATGGGCCGTAGAATTAGGAGGATACGGCATCGAGTACGAACCAAGGACGACAATCAAGTCACAGGTGCTTGCAGACTTCGTAGCAGAATTCACTGGCGATCTTCAAACTCACGCGGAAAAAGAAGTGGCTCATCTGAGTCGAGAGGTTTTATCCGAAGATCCCTGGGTCCTGTACGTAGACGGAGCCAGTAATGTTCATGGCAACGGAGTGGGGCTGCTCTTGACCAGCCCTTCAGGAGAAACCTTCCAGAGAGCTGTGCGACTAGCCTTCGACACAACTAATAATGAGGTGAATACGAAGCCTTACTCCGAGGAGCCCTCTTGTCCAAAGAGCTATGGGCAAGGAAATTGGAAGTCTTTAGCGACTCCCAGCTGGTATTCAACCAAACCAACAGGGAATACCAGGTCAAAGAGCCCTGATTACTCTGTTATCATGAGGAGGTCAAGCTGCTGAGAGGATCCTTCGACGCCTTCAATGTCAAGTACGTAACAAGAGAGGAGAACCATGTAATTGATGCCCTCGCCGACCTAGCCACCGCACTCGCCACACCGACCCAGAAATCGGTTCTGGTCTCATGGGTCGAGCAACCAATCGCCACCGCCAAGGTCGGAGTTGCGCCATAAGCACAAACCCTGAATCTTCCTGGATGGCCCCCATATGCGCGTTCATACGAGATGGGACAAAGCCCACCGAAAGAAACGAGGCTGCATGGCTGGAACGACAAGCCGCACGGTACTCGATCATCAACAACACTCTTTATCGGAGATCCCTCGAAGGACCCCTCCTCCGGTGCATCGACGAGCCCGAAATTACTCAAGTCTTACACGAGATACATGAGGGCAAATGTGGCAATCACTCGGGAGGGCGATCTCTGGCGCATAAAGTGACCTCTGTCGCTTTTACTGGCCTACCCTACACCACGACACCAGGGAGTTCACCAAAATATGCGATCGTTGTCAAAGGATCGAGGCAACCTCCCACATCAGCTCCGAAACTTTGCACGCTACCATCACCCCTTTGCCCTTCATGTCTTGGGGAATGGGCATTGTAGGCAAACTGCCCAAGGGCACTGCCCAAAAGGATTACATCCTCATAGCCACCGACTATTTCACCAAGTGGGTGGAGGCCGAGGCTCTCAGAAACACCGGAGAGGTGGTTGTCATAAAATTCCTTTGGATCCACATCCTATGCCGGTTCGGGGTCCCAAAGGAAATACGGACAGACAACAGAGCTCAATTCACGAGCAGCAAGTTCAGAACATTTTGCGATAAGTTCATAATCAAGCTTGTGTTCTCCACGCCAAGGTACCCCGAGGCAAACTGTCTGGCCGAGTCTACCAACAAGACCCTCCTCAACACTTTGAAAAAGAGGCTAGAAGACCACAAGTCTCGGTGGGTAAAAGAATTGCCAGGGGTCCTATGGTCCTATCGGACGACCCCCCGAACAGCAACCGGGGCTACCCCCTTCTCCCTAGCCTATGGGGAAGAGGCGATGATCCCCATAGAGGCTCAATTGGGAAGTCCAAGAGTCAAATTCTGCCAGCTGGACAGCAACAATCACGACCTCATTGTGGGACGCGAGCTGGTTGATGAAGTAAGGGACGAGGACTATGCCCGAATGGCCCAAAGACAACAACAAGTGGAGAGATTCTTCAACAAGAGCCTGCGGCTGAGAACCCTCTGTGAAGGCGATTTGGTGCTGAGGAAGGTTTTCCAAAACACCAAGGAGGACAAAGCCGGGAAGCTCGCTCCCCAGTGGGAGGGATCGTACATTGTCACCAGAATATCAGGGCAAGGGGCTTACAGTCTCGCTGATCCAGAAGGAAGGCCCGTATGCAACAGCTGGAACATCAAGA
This sequence comes from Plectranthus barbatus, assembly GCA_026898455.1. Classification (NCBI taxonomy): domain Eukaryota; kingdom Viridiplantae; phylum Streptophyta; class Magnoliopsida; order Lamiales; family Lamiaceae; genus Plectranthus; species Plectranthus barbatus. The sequence goes on from JAPKLW010000756.1 coordinate 235,727, forward strand.
ACTTAAAGCGGTACTATCATTAGTATTGTTCCTGGGTCCTTCGCGAAGGACCCAGCAGATATGCTATCTTTCATTTTACTCTGCAGTACCTTGTTTATTTTGATTTTGCTTGCATCTCAACATGTTATGTCTTGCATTGTTTTTGAATGCCATTGTGATAATGTTTGTTTCAATTCAATGAATGCAATTACTCTCTTTCTGAATTCATTTTTGTCATTTGTCTCGTTTGCTACTCTATATTCTCTCATTTAACTCTCTGCTTCATCTCGTTTGCATGCTACTTTACATTCTCTCGTTTAACTCCTGACATTGGATACTAACTTTAGCGTCGGAGGGGCGATGTCGCGTGCATCGCCCATACTCACGACCCTCTTCAACTTTGCCTATGGCAAGCATATTTCAGCGAAACTAAGCATAAGCATAATACGACCGAGCCGAAGCAACGTCCTATATCCATTCACATAAAAGGTCACCCCCCCTTCATTTACCATCGAAGGGTGACCACCGTTCGTTCAATTCAACAAAAACAAAATAAATCAAATTCAACCAACATCCAGCACAAAGTTTGTTCAAAAGTTCAGCAAATGATAAAGTTCGGATTTAGGTAGCGGCAGATTTAGAGGGCTCAGTGGACTCGGGCTGCGGTCCAAGCTGCTCCCCGCAATGCAGATCACCGGTTTCAGTAGTCGGGCGGGGAGTCTCCTCAACAGGAGACCGATTTAGCCCCAAATGGTCGTCCACCTTCGGTTCTAGAGACGGCTCATTACGCTCAGCACCTTTCACCGGCTCATCCAGGAAACCCAAGTTCAGGTAAGGGTATTTGAGAGCGATTCGACCGTGGACTTCGTCAGTCGCTTGCCCCTGATGGTAATAAAGGGGTAGGTTAGTATTAATTCTGTGGTGAAAAAGAATTAATATTAATTAATTAATTGTGTCCTGGGTTGTGGACATGAGAATTGATTAATTTATAGGCCCACTTTATTATTTGCATTAGGTCCCAGGTCTGGCCCAAGGAAAGTGTGCTGAATAGAGCCCAGGAGCCCATTAGGGTTTACAACCCTAGGTCTATAAATAGAAAGCTCTCCCTCACAACTTGTAACACAATTGAAAAATTGAAACCCTAGTGAGAGAGAGAGGTGGGCGCCAACTTCAAGGAGAGAGGAGGAGAATTTTCGAATTGTGGTCCTGCTCAAATACAGATCTGTTGAATCCTCACCAGTAGCAGATCTGAATGCACCGGGAAACAGATCTGAAGATCTAATCTGGAGAACAACTCCTAATTCCTTCTCTTTGTCTTTTTCGATTATTATTGAATCTAGAAATTAGATTTCTAATTTCTTGTTCCGCATATTTAATAATATCGCGTGGTTGATTCTGAATTTGGGAATACAAACACGAAAGATCGTTTCTGAGACTACGGAATTTTATGAACAATAACCATAAACGGTTCGGTTCATTTGGTTTTGGTGATTCGGTTCATGGTAAAACCCTATAATTGGTATCAGAGCCAGGTTCTGTTCTATGGCTCTATTGTTCATAATGGATTCATTATGCATGTTTGAATTTTATGAATGTCATGGATGGTTTTTGTTCCTCGTGGCAACCCGTGTAATTCAGCCCGCGGTGGTTTATCCGTGTAGGGCTGAATTGATTTTGTAAAATCACGAGAAAATTCGTGATTAGTATAGATTTGAAAATTGTAATAGAATAGAAATTTTATTTTTTTAAATCTGTAATTGGACGGGTTGAGGACGAAGAACGTATACGGACACGACGGCGGTGAGCGCGGCGGCGTGGGCGACCGGCAGTGGCGGCGGCTGGCGCGTGCAGGCTGGGACCGGCAACGGCGCGGGCGGCACAGCCGCGAGCGCAGAAATGCCCTGCGCACGCGCGCAGGCGGTCGGCGGTGGCGGGGCGACGGCGGTGACTGTCGTCGGCAGCTGCTGCCCCTGCGGTGTTGGCTTGTGTTTCGGTGGTTTGTACAATCCTGTGTAAACCCTAGGGTTTGCATTAGGGTTAGGGCAAATCATCAGATCACAAAGGCCTAAATCACAAAAGATTTGGTGATCGAAGATTTGAAGGCTCTGGAAGATTTGAAAAGATTTGGACTTATCCAAATAATTCAAAATTCAAATTGTAATATAGAGAATTTATTTTTTCGATTTTATGGGGCCACAAGGAATTTTTGTTTGTCTTAATTGTCCTAGTATGATATGTGTTTTAATTTATGTGTGCTATTAAGCATGTGTAGATAATAGGAAAAGCATGTTTTATCGCTTTAATTATTTACAGCTTTCCAAGCATGCTTGTGTGATTAATTTCTTTTGTTGGATTATATTTTGGGAATTTTTGGGCTTGTTTAATTACATGCAAAAATTTGGAAAATATAACAACAAAGAAATTATATGTGCGCATATAAGAAACCTTTTAAAAGAAAAATACTAAGCAGATTTTTTAATTAAAATTAATAGACCTCCACAAAGCGGTCCTAAGCTGTAAGTGTATCTCTCGTTCTAGTAAACGTCTACGAGTGTAGCTTGCTAGTTCCTAGAGGTGCATGGGTACGGTTGTTGGGATTTCTAGACAAACAATTTAAATCATGTGGATAGTGGGAGGGTTTTGCGTAAACGTCTACGAGTGTAACTTGCGTAGATCTCTTTCACAAGTATTCTAGGATTGATTTAGATTATAGATAACAAAAGCTTTAAGGGTTGTGCGGTATGGTTACGTGCCATGCTAACGGAGTTAAATTTGTGGTTAATCGCGTAGAAGCATCTTAGAATATAATGCAAGAATTGCATCCCTGTTCTTGAGAGATGGCTTAGTCTAAGGTTTTCACTAATTATTACTCCCTCCGTCCCACTCTATTAGTCCCATTTGCCTTTTTGGTCTGTCCCACTCTATTAGTCCCATTTCCTAAAATAGCAAAATTTTTTACACTCATCAATAAAATATTAATTCCACTACACTCACAAACATTGGTTCCTGTGCCGAAACCATATGGGACTAATAGCGCGGGACGGAGGTAGTAATTTCTAGTGTCAAAAACATCCTGACATGGTAGTGAAATTAAATAGATTGGGGCTTAAAACTCACAGTTCTGGTTGAAGGTGACATCTTAAACGTCTATGAGTGTAGCTTGCGGTGGGAACTCTTGGGCAATTAGTGGAAAACATTTGTATTTGATTTATTAAAAGTTTTTCAATGAATTTGTTTTTGAAGTTCTACATGTATGTTCTTATTTAAGATTCTTTATTATTTCAGATATGTCTATGTCTACTGTCAATCATTTACTTGCTCTCAATCCTCTAACTGGTCCAAACTTCCATGAGTGGAGATACTGCATTGAGTATATTCTCCTGACTAAGCAACACATGTTTGTTCTTACTATGATGCCACTTGCCCCACGTTACCATAAAGTCTCTAGACGTGAGAAGGAGTTCTATGACAGATGGGTGGCATCTGAGGATTTTACTTACAAGTTAATCTCAGATAACCTGTCGAGAGAACTTAAGCTCAAGTACATGGGCTATTGTAGCTCTGTTACGATCTGGATGGACTTAGTGGCTACGTATGGCGAAGTGGAACAAACTATCAATTGTGATCTCGTGAAAGACCTTGTCTGTAAGAGAATGGTTGATGGCAGTTCGGTGATACTGCATGTGATGATCATGGATAACACCATGAAACGATTCACACGTGGAGGTGGATGTATATGTGATCGGGCTAAGATCGATATAATCCCGAACTCTTTACCACTTTCATTCTATGACTTTAAGAAGGATGTAGCGAAGAGAAGTGAGTACTCTTTCAAGGAGTTGGCTCACTGATCTTATAGCAGAACAGTCTTTCGTACCTTCATGGGATTCTGAGTTATCAGATCTTGAGCATAGCTTTGAGCACATTGAAAGATGTGGTTCACACTGTGTGCAAGAATATGATTGATCGCAGATCGCGTGAGAGGAGGTCAAATGAGATGAAGAGGGTTGGTGTCATTTCAAGTAAGAGCGCATGCGGAAGCAAGGGACAAGGTACGTCATTTGCATTTGTAACGGAAACATGTTTAGCATCGGTTTCTACTCATTCGTGTGTAGTGGATACTGGAGCTACTGATCATGTTTGATACGTTTTGCAGGGGTTCACACCGAGGAGGGTGCTGAAGAATGATGAGGTTACCATCTCAATGGGGAACGCAGCACAAGTGAGTGCAGCTGCCATTGGAGATTTCACCTTGTACTTTGATGATTCTGTTTTAACTTTGAGAGACGTTTTGTACGTGCCTGATTTTTGGCGAAACCTTATTTCAGTTTCAAAACTTTATGTTGATGGATATTCAGTTATTTTTTGTAGTGGTGTTTCTATCATTGGTAATAACGGTTTTATCAGTCGTGGGATGCTGAATAATTCTCTCTATGTTGTTAACTGTAATCATAAGTCTTCCGCAAGTATTGCATGTAATTCATCTGTTATTGATAATCTTAGAAAGAGAAAACTTACTTCTTCTGATGAGGATCTTACATATCTCTGGCACTTGAGACTGGGTCACATCAGCTTGAAGCGGATTCAGAGACTTGAAGATGACGGTACATTGGACTTAGTCCAGGCTGTACCTTATCAAGTCTGTGAATCCTGCATCGAGGGCAAGATGTCAACTAGGCCTTTCAAGGCTAGTCAGTCTCGAGTAGAGGAAGTGTTGGAATTGATCCATTCTGACTTATGTGGATCGATGTCCACACAGGCTCGTGGAGGGTAAAAGTACTTCGACACTTTCATTGACGATTACTCAAGGTACGGATATGTTTACCTACTTTGCTACAAGTCTGAATGCTTTGAGAAATTCAAAGAGTTAAAGGCTGAGGTAGAAAAGAAGGTCGGGAAAACTATCAAGTCGCTGCGATCTGACCGCGGTGGCGAATACCTTGGTAACGAGTTCCTGCAATATTTGTCAGAAAACAGAATTACATCCCAGTGGACTGCACCAGGTACTCCCCAGCAAAACGGTGTGGCTGAAAGAATTAATAGGACTCTTCTAGAGATAGTAAGATCAATGAGGAGTTATGCAAACTTACCAATTTTGTTTTGGGGCTACGCATTGGAAACAGCAGCTTATGTGCTAAATGTGGTGCCTTCTAAATCAGTTCCTAAGACGCCTTTTGAGCTCTTCCTTGGTCGCAAACCAAGTTTGTGCAAGTTTAGAGTATGGAGTTGTCTGGCACACGTACTGTCGAAGGAACCTGATAAGTTAGAAAGCAGGTCAAAAGTAATGTTGTTCATAGGGTATCCCAGGCAAACGAAAGGTGGTTACTTTTACTGTCCTGAGAGTCAAAGAGTCGTTGTTAGCACCAACGCTAGATTCTTGGAGGACGAGTATGTGAGTAATCACAAGTCAAGGAGTGATATCGTTCTTCAAGAAATTGAGAACGAGAATGCGATTCCAAGGGAAGGGGAACGTGTAGATGTGGGTGCTCCTGTGAGAGAAACAGCACCACAGACACGTTCTTCTGTGCAAGGTGCAGGACCACAAGTTACTGCACCTACTACTGACATGGCACCAATGCCTCGTCGTAGTGGGAGAGTTATTTTCCAGCCAGAAAGGTACATGTTCATGGCTGAGTCTTCGGACTTGAGGCCGGAAGACAGACATGAGGACTCTGACCCACTGACTTACGAAGAGGCAGTGCAGGACAAAGATGTTGCCAAATGGTGTGTCGCCATGGATTCCGAAATTGAATCCATAACCGCTATGGATGTATACCAGAAAACTGATTTGCCTGATGGCTTTAGGGCCATAGGGTGCAAATGGGTATACAAGAGAAATAAAGGAGCGGATGGAAAGATCACGACTTTTAAAGCCAGGCTGGTGGCAAAGGGCTATAGTCAGGAAGAGGGCATTGACTATGACGAAACCTTTTCACCCGTAGCCATGCTCAAATCCATCTGGATACTCGTTGCCATAGCTGCGCATATGGACCTCGAGATCTGGCAGATGGATGTCAAAATCACTTTTCTAAACGGTTACCTTGAAGAAGGTAGAGACATCTATATGCAGCAACCCGAGGGTTACATATGCAAGGGCACAGAACATCTTGTCTTGAAGCTTAGGAAGTCCTTGTATGGACTTAAGCAAACTTCAAGGTCGTGGAACTTACGTTTCAACGATGTGATTAAATCCTATGGATTTGCACAGTTGGAAAACGAAAGTTGTGTTTACTGACTTTGTGTTAGTGGGAGCGTGGTTTTCCTTGCACTTTACGTTGATGACATACTCCTATTTGGAAACGACGAGGGAGTGATGTTGGAAATCAAGGCTTGGTTATTCGAACAATTCCAAATGAAGGATCTAGGAGAAGCTGGCTACATTCTTGGGATTAAGGTCATACGAGATCATAAGAGAAGAATATTGAGCTTATCCCAGACATCCTATGTGGTTATTGTGGTTGCCCGGTTCAGCATGCAACTTGCCAAGAAAGGTTTGCTGCCTTTCCATCACAGCGTTCGTCTTTCTAGTGGGCAGTGTCCTCAGACACAGCGTGAGAAAGACAAGATGAGTCTTGTACCATACGGTTCAGCGGTGGGTAGTCTCATGTATGCGATGCTGTGTACCAGGCTTGATATTTGTTATGCCGTTGGCATGGTAGCAAGATATCAGTCTAACCCTGGACAGGCGCACTGGACTACTGTAAAGCACATCCTCAAGTACTTGAAGAGAACTAGGAATTACTGCCTAGTTTATCAAGTGAGGATTTGTGCCCTGTGGGTTATACAGACTCGGATCTCCAAGGGGACCAGGATGAGAAGAAATTGACCTCAGGATATGTGTTTACCCTGGGAGGTGGAGCTGTATCTTGGAGGAGCTCAAAGCAGAAATGCATTGCTGACCCACCATGGAGGCGGAATATGTCGCCGCCTCCGACGCCTCGAAAGAGGGGGTATGGCTCAGGAACTACCTTTTAGAGTTAGGTGTGATTCCGAGTTGGCCGAGGAGCATCAAAATTTATTGTGATAACTTTGGTGCAGTGGCAAACTCAAAGGAACCGCGGTCTCACAGGGCAAGCAAACAAATAGAGAGAAAGTACCATATCATACGAGAAATCGTATCGAGGGGCGATGTGCAAATTAAGAATATTGACACTACTGGCAATCTTGTTGATCCATTTAAAAAGAGCTTGCCGCACAAAATTTACGAAAGACATATTCGTGAGCTGGGTCTGAGGTCGATGTCGACCACTGATAGTGGTTAAAGAGACAACAGATGATAACTCTCATAAAGAGTTATCTTTTGATCTCTTCTTATGAACTTTAGATGTTGTTTTGAATAAGATGCTTGGTAATCAAGGTCCTTTTTGCTTATTTTTGCTTGTTTGTAAATAGATCATGGTGTTTTAACTTATGCAAGTTTTAATAAGTTTTTGCAAGCTTTTGGTGAAGTTTTGATCAGGTTCGGAATGCTAGAGCTTCTCTGCCGCATGTAGTTAGAGGATATGCTCGAGCATGGGAGATGCATAAATGGAAGGAAAAAGACTTTCTCTCTCCGGGACCATTTGAAGACGAGGATAAAAGTCCTTTTTGATCTTGTCTGCTGAGAGGAAAGGTGTCGCAAAGGAGGCTGAACTTTTGTTTGGATGAAACAGTGACAACCTCACATGTGGATGCATCTTGGAGGAGAGTAAGGAGATCGACGGCTTTGGAAAAGTAATGAAAAAATATCAACAAAAGGGGAGCACGTTTTGGGATTGGAGAACGAGAAAAGAAAACACACACGAATAGTGAGCTGAGGGCGATTGGAGAAAGAGCTTGGAGAGGAAGCGATCGGAGCACGAAGGATCATTGTTTATAGTTTGTTTTAGATTTTCAAGTTGTATTTTGATGATGAATGATCTTATTTCTATTTCTTTCTTTTTCGAGTATGAGCTAACTCCATATAGCACTTGGGTTGTGGAACAAAACACTACTGCTTGATTATATGTGAGAATCATGTTTTGAATGACTGAACTTATATTTGATCTTGTTTTCAATCGTTTCTTCAGCACGATAGTGGAGAGAAACCCGTCACCTATAGAGACCGAAAGGGAAAATAGGCCGAGGGGATCTTAGATAATTGTGTTAATTCCATAGACATATGAGATTACACAACTTAATAGAACTGGATTTGATAATTTCATCATTCAATCACTGAGGCACGCATAGGCATATGAATCCCAGTGAGAGAGTGTAGATATACTAGGACGACAGTTCGCTAGGCAGGATTAGGAAAAGTTCTAAGGATTAGGAGAATGCGAGACATGAACTCTAGCATATAGAATAGCAGTGGTGAATTGTATTCCATAACCCGAGTGTGCTTTCTACTATTAGTGAATCAGTTTACACCATTTATGTTTATTTTGTGGAACGAGGAAATATTACTGATCTTAGTTTTATGTGGAATCATAGTTTATGCATATTTATGTTTTGAATAGAAGTTAGATAAAAACATCCTCTTAATTACAAGCAATTCCTAGTGCACGATTTAGAAACTCACTCCCTTGGGTTTGATATCTAGTCTCACTTGACTGTATTACTTGTGGATTGTGTATACTTGCACATTGGTTCTGTAGTCACACTATAGCACACAACAAGTTTTTGACGCCGTTGTCGGGGAGTGATTAAATTTAAATCTGAATGCTTTTGAATTGCTTGAGTAATATAGTATATTATATGACCTGACTGATTTTGGAAACTAATCATTTTCTCCATGCAGGATGGTCAGTAGTTTATGAGTGAAAAGATTGTGAGAGAACTATTCCCATTTGATCCAGAAATTGAGAGGACTTTCAGAAGAAATAGGAGAAAGCAGAAAGTTAAGAACATGGCTGATGAAAATCCAGAAAGGATTGTTGATGCAAAGGATAAAGTAATCAGAACATGTATGGCGCCCAAATTTAATGATTTTGATCCAGGGGTAGTGAGACCTGAGGTTCAGGCACAACACTTTCAGTTGAAGTCGGTTATGTTCCAAATGTTACAAAGTTTGGGGCTGTTCAGTGGCCAAGCCACAGAAGATCCACATCTGCACTTGAGGTCATTTCTAGAGATCTGTGATAATTTTAAAGTACAGGGAGTAACACCCGAGGCATTGAGGATGCGCTTTTACCCTTTCTCCTTAAGAGACAGTGCTAAGACTTGGCTCACAAATTTGACACCAAGGTCGGTGACAACCTGGAATGAATTAGCTGAGACTTTCTTGATAAAGTACTTTCCTCCTACCAGGAATGCCAGGTGTAGAAATGAAATTATGTCCTTTAAACAAGACTGTGATGAATCGGTTAGTGAGGCTTGGGAAAGGTATAAAGAATTACTAAGAAAGTGTCCAAATCATGGGATACCCTATGGTATTCAGATAGAGATTTTCTACGATGGATTACTTGGAAACTCTAGGATGATGATCGATGCCACTGCAGGAGGAGCTCTATTGGAAAAGAAATATAATGAGGCATGTGAAATCTTAGACAAGGTGGCTGCAAACAATTATTTGTGGGCAAACTCCAGGGCAGCAGCTATCACTACTCCGAAAGTTGCAGGGGTTATGGAAGTTGATCCTATGAAAGTTCTTGCTGCACAAATGGAAGCTCTAGGAGCAACCATGAAGAACATTGAGAAAAATACCAGTCAAGCTATAGTTTTTTCAATGCCAACTGAAACTGCAATGGTTTTGAGTTGTATTTATTGTGGGGAAGGTCACCAATTTGAGGAATGCCCTTCAAATCCAGCATCTGTGTGCTATATGGCAAATAGACCTCAACAGTACCAGGGGAATAACAACCCATATTCAAACATTTATAACCCAGGATCGAGGAATCATCCTAATTTCTCATGGTCTGGGCAAGGAAATCAAAATGCTGGAGCACGGGACCAACATCATAACTTTAACAAATGAGGATATAGCCAACAACAGTATAACCAGCAGCAGAACAATCAACAGCAGAGTGGTCAGCATCAAAGTTTAGAGGCACCACCTCAGAAACCTGAGAAATCCATGGAAGAAATGATGAAGGAATTTATGGCCAAGAATGAAGTAAGACTGATAAGTCAGGATGCTTTGATACAGAGTCAAGCCTCTTCATTGAGAAATCTTAAAGTTCAAAAGGGACAGCTAGCTAATGATATCAGGAATAGACCACATGGGAGTTTACCTAGTAACACAGAGAACCCAAAAGGGGGAAATGAGCAGTGCAAAGTGGTAACCTTGAGAAGTGGGAAACAGATTGATGAGAGACCTGCTGAGGCACAGCAGAAAGAGGTGGAGTAATCTAAAAAAGAGGTTCAGAATGGAACTAAAGCACAGAGAGAAGGAAAAGCTCCCATCAAAGAAGCTTATCCAACGATCAATGAGGAGTTGGTAAACCAAGAAAAGCCTGTTGAAGCTCCTGAGGGAAATATACCTAACAATAAAAGGAAATTGGTGGAAGATGACTGCAATCTACCTCAACCACCATACCCTGTCAGATTCAAAAAGCAGAAAGAAGAGGAGTAGTTCAAAAAGTTCTTGGACATGCTCAAGCAAATCCACATCAATGTACCTCTAGTGGAGGCTCTGGAACAAATGCCAACTTATGTAAAATTTCTGAAGGGCATCCCGACTAAAAAGAAAGGCTGAAGGAGTTTGAGACTGTGTCTCTGTTTGAGGAAGTTAGTGGACCTTTGAGGAGGCAAATTCCAGCAAAATTGAAGGATCCAGGGAGTTTTACCATTCCCTGTTCAATTGGAGGAAGAGATGTGGGAAGAGCACTATGCCATCTGGGATCCAGTGTGAACTTAATGCCACTTTCAATTATTAAGAAGCTGGGTATAGGAGGAGCAAGACCAACATCCATCACTTTGCAGCTTGCAGACAGATCAATTGTTCATCCAGAGGGAAAGATTGAAGATGTACTGGTTAGAGTAGATAAGTTTATCTTTCCCGCAGATTTTATCATTTTAGATTATGAAGCTGATAGAGAGGTACCCATTATTCTGGGAAGACCCTTTTTAGCCACAGGGAGAACACTGATTGATGTGGATAAGGGGGAGCTGATTATGAGAGTTCATGAAGAGCAGGGTACTGATAAGTTGATATTTTTACCAACTTATCTATTGTTTCTTTGTCTAT
>JAPKLW010000756.1:246861-271375 GCA_026898455.1 Plectranthus barbatus
TCCAACAAAGAAGTTCATAATAGCTTTCTGATGTTTCACTGTGTAGAGGAATTAAAATTGGGAAATAATCAATTTGTTTATGCATGTCATACTTGATAAGGAGAAAAGCCTAGAATCTGTACTTCTTATCCTTTAGGTTTTTCAAAGTAAGTTTATTTTCATAATTGTTTTCTTGAGGTAATTAAATTTCAAAACACTTTATTTTTAATTTTACCTATCCAGTACTTTAAGAACTTTTAAGTTAGTACTTAGGATTTTTCGTTGTTCTTTTCCTCGTGGGATCGATAATTTTATTTGCCGCTATATTATTAGCTTTTCTAAGTCGCGGGTTAAAAATATACGCGATCACTACTTTCAACCTGTATAATACCATGAAGTTACTAGACGAAGCAAGGGACTGCTTCACCATTGGGATATTGGAGTCAGTAATAGCGGAGCATGTAGAAGAATTGCAACATGGAGAATATGAAGATGAGGACATATCCGGTGAAAATGTTGTAGCATGGGTAGAGCATGGTGCAAAGTTTGGGGGGTACAAACCCAATTTTGAATCACTGGATCTTATGAATAGCGAACAAAAGGGGAGCACGTATTGGGATTGGAGAACGAGAGAAGAAAACACACACGAACGGAGTGCTGAGGGCGATTGGAGAAAGAGCTTGGAGAGGAAGCGATCGGAGAACGAAGGATCATTGTCTATAGTTTGTTTTAGATTTTCAAGTTGTATTTTGATGATGAATGATCTTACATTTCCATTTCCTTCTTTTTTGAGTATGAGCTAACTCCATTTAGCACTTGGGTTGTGGAACAAAACACTACTGCTTGATTATATGTGAGAATCATGTTTTGAATGACTGAAATTATCTTTGATCTTGTTTTCAATCGTTTCTTCAGCACGACAGTGGAGAGAAACCCGTCACCTATAGAGACCGAAAGGTAAAATAGGCCGAGGGGATCTTAGATAATTGTGTTAATTCCATAGACATATGAGATTACACAACTTAATAGAACTGGATTTGATAATTTCATCATTCAATCACTGAGGCACGCATAGGCATATGAATCCCAATGAAAGAGTGTAGATCTAGTAGGACGACAGTTCGCTAGGCAGGATTAGGAAAAGTTCTAAGGTTCAGGAGAATGCGAGATATGCACTCTAGCATATAGAATAGCAGTGGTGAATTGTATTCCATAACCCCGAGTGTGCTTTCTACTATTAGTGAATCAGTTTACACCATTTATGTTTATTTTGTGGAACGAGGAAATATTACTAATCTTAGTTTTATGTGGAATCATAGTTTATGCATATTTATGTTTTGAATAGAAGTTAGATAAAAACATCCTCTTAATTACAAGCAATTCCTAGTGCACGATTTAGAAACTCACTCCCTTGGGTTCGATATCTGGTCTCACTTGACTGTATTACTTGTGGATTGTGTATACTTGTACATTGGTTCTGTAGTCACATTATAGCACACAACAGCAGACTAGATAGACGGACTGTATACTCTGTAATAGCTTAGTCATGCTTTGAGTATAAGTGGGAGATTGATGAGTTTTGTATACTGAAAGCATTTATTTTAATGAGTATACAACGGTTTAATTCTCCTTTCTGTTAAACAAACTACATGTGTGAACAAAAGTATCATCATGTCTCACCGATAGGGACGATCCTACGGCGTGTTGTAGATCGCAGAAAACAAAATGATCACTTGACCTAGTGAGACATAAACCTGATCACAGCCGAAACAGCGTATGAGGATACGTCTGTCCGGATTGCTGCGGCATCATCGGAATAAGTAGTCTGTCTTGGTTACTTGACATGCTGGTACGCAAAGTTGGCGTAATGATGGACTACAGTGAGATGTATTTGTCTGTCTGACATCAGCAAATACAAGATCTCGTTATATTGATTGATTCCAAACCCTAACGAAGGTTCAGGGGTTTGCACGGGTTGACTAATGCTTTTACTTGCCATGGTGGAGAGCCTAAGTAATGTGCTTGTATATCCGCATCTTGGGTAACAATAGTTTGTGTAGTCACGCCTGAGACTGGGTTTAGGTAACCATATCCGAGTAATAGGATGGGGACATTCCCTGAGGAGGTCAATAACATTCATCATGCCAAAGTCCTGCAGGCTGATTATGTTCAGGCATGAGTGATAAGGATTGAGTGGTACTACTCAGGAATTATAAGATAGTAATTAATTGTAGTTAGAGCTTGTCAGAGGTACCGATTAATTAATGAATGTCCGGTAACCTTAAATATGGGGATTCTCAATTAATGCAGCCCGTTCTCATAACGTGGTAATAAAGGGGTAGGTCAGTATTAATTCTGTGGTGAAAAAGAATTAATATTAATTAATTAATTGTGTCATGAGATGTGAACATGTAAATTAATTAATTCATAGGCCCACTTTATTATTTGCATTGGGTCCCAGGTCTGGCCCAAGGAAAGTGTGCTGAATTGAGCCCAGGAGCCCATTAGGGTTTACAACCCTAGTAAAGGGTTTTCCTGTGAACCGAATCACCAAAACCAAACTGAACCGGATCGATTTATGGATATTGTGCATAATTAAATACAAGATAAACCCTAGCATGCTCCTATGAATTTAATTACATGAATTGTGGATTGAGGTATTACCGTTATTCTGTCGAGTCTGAACCGATCTTTTGCGTTTGAATTTCCAACTTGAATTCAACCACGCAATCCGATTTTACCTGCGGAAATAGAAATTAGAACTCTAATTTCTTAAATAAAATCGAAAAACAAAGAGGGAAGTAAGAAATATGTTGTTCTCCAGATTAGATCTTCAGATATGTATCCCGGTGCTGTTCAGATCTACTACTGGTGAGGACTCCGTAGATCTGTGGTTTGAGCAGGACCAGAATCGAAATTCTCCTCCCTTTGAAATAGGATCGGTGCCTCTCTCTCTCTCTCCTAGGTTTAGTGTGTTTCAACTGTGTTACAACTTATGAGAGAGAGCTGTCTATTTATAGACCTAGGGTTGTAAACCCTAATGAGCTCCTGGGCTCAATTCAGCACACTTTTCTTGGGCCTGACCTGGGACCTAATGCAAATAATAAAGTGGGCCTATAAATTAATTAATTCTCATGTCGACAACCCAGGACACCATTAATTAATTAATATTAATTTTTTTTCACCACAGAATTAATACTGACCTACCCCTTTATTACCACGTTATGAGAACAGGCTGCATTAATTGAGAATCCCCATATTTAAGGTTATCGGACATCCATTAATTAATCGGAGCCTCTGACAAGCTCTAACTACTATTAATTAATATCTTATTATTCCTGAGTAGTACCACTCAAACCTTATCACTCGTGCATGAACTTAATTAGCCTGGAGGACTTTGACACGATGAATGTTATTGAGCTCCTCAGGGAATGTCCCCATTCTATTACTCGGATATGGTTAACTAAACCCAGTCTCAGGCGGTACTACACGAACTGTTGTTCCCCAAGATGCGGATATACGAGCACGTTACTCAGGCTCTCCACCATGGCAATTCAAAGCAACAGTCAACCCGTGCAAACCCATGAACCTTTGTTAGGGTTTGGACTCAATTAATATAATGAGATCTTGTTTTCGCTGATGTCAGACAGACGAATACATCTCACTGCAGTCCATCAATACGCCACCTCTGCGTACCAGCATGTCAAGTAACCAAGACAGAGTACTTATTCCGACAATGCCGCAGCCATCTGGACAAATGTATCCTCATACGCTGCCTCGGCTGTGATCAGGTTTATGTCTCACTAGGTCAAGTGATCATACTGTCTTCTGCGATCTACAACACGCCGTATGATCATCCCTATCGGTGAGACAAGAGGATACCATTGTTCATACATGTAAGATTGTTAACGGATAGGATAAATAAACCGTCGTATACTCATTATAATAAATGCTTTCAGTATACAAAATCCATCAATCTCCCACTTATACTCAAAGCATAACTAAGCTATTACAGAGTATACAATCCATCTATCTAGTCTGTTGTCTCTTTAACCACTGTCAGTGGTCGGCATCCACCTCAGACCTAGCTCACGAATATGTCTTTCGTAAACTTTCTGCGGCAAGCTCTTTGTAAATGGATCAGCAAGATTATCAGCAATGTCAAGCTTCTTAATTTGCACATCGCCCCTTGATACAATTTCTCGTATGATATGGTACTTTCTCTCTATGTGTTTACTTGCCCTGTGAGACCGCGGTTCCTTTGAGTTTGCCGCTGTACCAGAGTTATCACAATAAATTGTGATACTCCTTGGCAAACTCCGGATCACGCCCAACTCTAAACGGTAGTTCCTGAGCCATACCCCATCTTTCGAGGCGTCGGAGGCGGCGACATATTCCGCCTCCATGGTGGAGTCAGCAATGCATTTCTGCTTTGAGCTTCTCCAAGATACAGCTCCACCTCCTAGGGTAAACACATATCCTGAGGTCGATTTCTTCTCATCCTGGTCCCCATGGAAATCCGAGTCTGTATAATCCACAGGGCACAAATCCTCACTTTGATAAACTAGGCAGTAATTCCTAGTTCTTTTCAAGTACTTGAGGATGTGCTTTACAGCAGTCCAGTGCGCCTGTCCAGGGTTAGACTGATATCTTGCTACCATGCCAACGGCATAACAGATATCTAGCCTGGTACACAACATCGCATACAAGAGGCTACCCACTGCCGAAGCGTATGGTACAAGACTCATCTCATCTTTCTCCCGCCGTGTCTAAGGCCATTGTCCACTAGAAAGATGAACACCATGTCTGAAAGGTAGCAAACCTTTCTTGGCGAGTTGCATGCTGAACCGGGCAATCACAGTATCCACATAGGATACGTGGGATAAGCTCAACTTTCTTCTCTTACGATCTCGTAAGACCTTAATCCCAAGAATGTAGTCAGCTTCTCCCAGATCCTTCATTTGGAACTATTCGGATAACCAAGCCTTGATTTCTGACATCACTCCCTCGTTGTTTCCAAATAGGAGTATGTCATCAGCGTAAAGTGCAAGGAAGACCACGCTCCCACTGACACAAAGTCAGTAAACACAACTTTTATTTTCCAACTGTGCAAATCCATAGGATTTAATCACATCGTTGAAACGTAAGTTCCATGACCTTGAAGCTTGCTTAAGTCCATACAAGGACTTCCTAAGCTTCCAGACAAGATGTTCTTCGCCCTTGCTTATGTAACCCTCGGGTTGCTGCGTATAAATGTCCCTACCTTCTTCAAGGTAATTGTTTAGAAAAGCGGTTTTGGCATCCATCTGTCAGATCTCGAGGTCCATATGCGCAGCAATGGCAAGGAGTATTCGGATGGATTTGAGCATGGCTACGGGTGAAAAGGTTTTGTCATAGTCAATGCCCTCTTTCTGATTATAACCCTTTGCCACCAGCCTGGCTTTAAAAGTCGTGATCTTTCCATCCGCCCCTTTCTTTCTCTTGTATACCCATTTGCACCCTATGGCCCTAAAGTCATCCGGCAAATCAGTTGTCTGGTATACATCCATAGCAGTTATGGATTCAATTTCAGAATCCATGGCGACACGCCATTTGGCAACATCCTTGTCCTGCACTGCCTCTTTGTTAGTCAGTGGGTCAGAGTCCTCATGTCCGTCCTCCGCGCTCAAGTCCGAAGACTCACCCACGAACATGTATCTTTCCGGCTGGAAAATAACTCTCCCACTACGACGAGGCATACGTGCTTTGTCAGTAGTAGGTGCAGTAACTTGTGGTCCTGCACCTTGCACTGAAGAACGTGTCTGTGGTGCTGTGCCTCTCACAGGTGCACCCACCTCTACACGTTCCCCTTCCCTTGGAATTGCATTCTCGTTCTCAATTTCTTGAAGAACAATATCACTCCTTGACTTGTGATTACTCACATACTCGTCCTCTAAGAATCTAGCGTTGGTGCTAACAACGACTCTTTGACTCTCAGGACAGTAAAAGTAACCACCTTTCATTTGCCTGGGATACCCTACGAACAACATTACTTTTGACCTGCTTTCTAACTTATCAGGTTCCTTTGACAGTACGTATGCCGGACAGCCCCATACTCTAAACTTGCACAAACTAGGTTTGCGACCAAGGAAGAGCTCAGAAGGCGTCTTAGGAACTGATTTAGAAGGCACCACATTAAGCACGTAAGCTGTTGTCTCCAATGTGTAGCCCCAAAACAAAATTTGTAAGTTTCCATAACTCATCATTGATCTTACCATCTCTAGAAGAGTCCTATTTCTTATTTCAGCTATGCCGTTTTGGTGGGGAGTACCCGGTGTAGTCCACTGGGATGTAATCCCATTTTCTGACAAATATTGCAGGAACTCGTTACCGAGGAATTCGCCACCGCGGTCAGATTGCAGCGACTTGATAGTTTTCCCAACCTTCTTTTCTACTTCAGCCTTAAACTCTTTGAATTTCTCAAAGCATTCAGACTTGTAGCGAAGCAGGTAAACATATCCGTACCTTGAGTAATCATCAATGAAAGTGACGAAGTGCTTGTACCCTCCACGAGCCTGCGTGGACATCGGTCCACATAAGTCAGAATGGATCAATTCCAACAGTTCCTCTGTTCGAGACTGAATAGCCTTGAAAGGCCCAGTTGACATCTTGCCCTCGATGCAGGATTCGCAGACTTGATAAAGTACAGCCCGGACTAGGTCCAATGTACCGTCATCTGCAAGTCTCTGAATCCGCTTCAAGCTGATGTGACCCAGTCTAAAGTGCCAGAGATATGTAAGATCCTCATCAGAAGAAGTAAGTTTTCTCTTTCTAGGATTATCAATTGCGGATGAATTACATGCAATACTTAAGGGCATGTTTGATCGAAGTAACATAAAGAGTGTAAATCAACATCCTATGATGGATAACATTGTTATCATCATTGACTGAAACAAATATCCAAAAAATGTTGATAAATTTTGTCCTACCGATAAACCACGGCCCACAAAAGAAAATTCTTAAATGTACTTAGTTCTTCAAAACATAAAGGAAAGAAAACTCCATGAAGCTCCGTCATAAAACATTGTCATCATCCAGTTTGGTATATTCTTGCCATTACTCACCAGCCTTGTCGGCATGGTCCCCTGCAAAGTATAATCAACATAATCAACAAGTCAGCGCTTACAGCTCTTGGAAGAGCAACGCCGCACTCTAATCATGCTTCAGTTATACATGCAAATGGCATACCCTGTCTAGCCTTGTGGGCCTGACAATCTTTCCTCCAATGTCCTTTCTTACCATACCTGAAAACACTTGTCCCTCAAAGTTTCCGCCATAGGCTTATTAACAGCTCCCACGTCCTTCGCAGTTACCTTTCCAGCCTTCTTCTTAATCGCTCTTTTCGGCTTCATACCTTTCGATACAGCAGAGTGATTACCAGAAGTAGCTGAGGCAACCTTTTAAAGATTCATGACCGATTCCACTGCCATCAAGTCGTTGAGTAACTCGTTAAGAGTATACTCCTTCTTGTTCATGACAACATTCAGTTTGAAACTCTCAAAGGATTTGGGTAGAGAGTTCAGTATGATATTGACCTTAGCCTCAGCGTCGATACCTCCACTGTGCACAGTTAGCTCATCCATGAGGTGAGTCATGGAAACTACGTGCTCTCTCACTCGTTGTAATAGTCTACTTCCTCTTGCGAGGATTCAGTAGTAGGCACTTATAGGACAAAGTACTTGTAGATCGAACATGTGTTCTTCCACAATCAGGATGTATTCAAGGTTGCGTTTCCATTCCAGGAAGTTTGGACCAGCTAGAGAATTTTGTGCGAGAATATTGATGACACTAGACATAGACATATCCGAAACAATAAAAATCTTAAATAAGAACATACATGTAGAACTTCGAAAAAAAAATGCATTGAAAACCTTTTAATAAATCAAATACAAATGTTTTCCACTAATTGCCCAAGAGTTCCCACTGCAAGCTACACTCGTAGACGTTTATGATGTCACCCTCAACCAGAACTGCGGGTTTTAAGCCCCAATCCATTTAATTTCACTACCATGTCAGGAAGCTTTTGACACTAGAAATTAATAATTAGTGACAACCTTAGACCAAACCATCTCTCAAGAACAGGGATGCAATTTTTGCATTATATTCTAAGATGCTTCTAAGCAATTAACCACAAATTTAACTCTGGCCAAAAGAGACAGTTTAGCATAGCACGTAACCATACCGCACAGCCCTTAAAGCTTTTGTTATCTATAATTTAAATCAATCATAGAATACTTGTGAAAGTAATCTACGCAAGCTACACTCGTAGACATTTACGCAAAACCCTCCAACTATTCACATGATTTAAATTGTTTGTCTAGAAATCCCAACAACCGTACCCATGCACCTCTAGGAACTAGCAAGCTACACTCGTAGACGTTTACTAGAACGAGAGATACACTTACAGCCTAGGACCGCTTTGTGGAGGTCTATTGATTTTAATTAAAAAATCTGCTTAGTATTCTTCTTTTAAAAGGTTTCTTATATGCGCACACATAATTTATTTGTCATTATATTTACCAAATTTTTGCATGTAATAAGATAAGCCCAAAAATTCCCAAAATATAATCCAACAAGAAATTAATCACATAAGTATGCTTGGAAAGTTGTAAATAATAAAAGCGATAAATCATGTTTTTCCTATTATCTACACATGCTTAATTGCGCACATAAATAAATCACATATCATACGAGGACAATTAAGACAAACAAAAATTCCTCATGGCCCCACAAAAATAGAAAAATAAATTCTATCTATTACAATTATAGATTATGAAAATAAAATTATAGAATAATCTATTCTATTACAATTTTTCAATTCTACACTAATCACGGATTTTCTCGTGATTTTAAAAAATTAATTCAGCCCTACACGGATAAACCACCGTGCACAGAATTACACGGGTTGCCACGCAGAACAAAAACCAACATCCACAAAATATTAAATCCATACATGCATACAGAATTCAATTATGCACAAAAGAGCCATAAATCAAGAACCTCGCTCTGATACCAATTGAAGGGTTTTCCCGTGAAACGAATCACCAAAACTAAACTGAACCGGATCGATTTATGGATATTGTGCATAATTAAATACAAGATAAACCCTAGCATGCTCCTATGAATTTAATTACCAGAATTGTGGATTGAGGTATTACCTTTATTCCGTCGAGTCAGAACCGATCTTTTGCGTTTGAATTTCCAACTTGAATTCAACCACGCAATCCGATTTTATTTGCGGAAACAGAAATTAGAACTCTAATTTCTTAAATAAAATCGAAAAACAAAGAGGGAAGGAAGAAATTTGTTGTTCTCCAGATTAGATCTTCAGATCTGTATCCCGGTGCTGTTCAGATCTACTACTGGTGAGGACTCCGTAGATCTGTGGTTTGAGCAGGACCAGAATCGAAATTCTCTTCCCTTTGAAATAGGATCGGCGTCCCTCTCTCTCTCTCCTAGGTTTAGTATGTTTCAACTGTGTTACAACTTATGAGAGAGAGCTGTCTATTTATAGACCTAGGGTTGTAAACCCTAATGGGCTCCTGGACTTAATTCAGCACACTTTCCTTGGGCCAGACCAGGGACCTAATGCAAATAATAAAGTGGGCCTATAAATTAATTAATTCTCATGTCCACAACCCAGGACACAATTAATTAATTAATATTAATTCTTTTTCATCATAGAATTAATACTGACCTACCCCTTTATTACCACGTTATGAGAACGGGCTGCATTAATTGAGAATCCCCATATTTAAGGTTATCGGACATCCATTAATTAATCGGAGCCTCTGACAAGCTCTAACTACATTTAATTAATATCTTATTATTCCTGAGTAGTACCACTCAAACCTTATCACTCGTGCCTGAACTTAATCAGCCTGCAGGACTTTGACACGATGAATGTTATTGACCTCCTCAGGGAATGTCCCCAACCTATTACTCGGATATGGTTACCTAAACCCAGTCTCATGCGGTACTACACGAACTGTTGTTACCCAAGATGCGAATATACGAGCACGTTACTTAGGCTCTCCACTATGGCAAGTCAAAGCAACAATCAACCCGTGCAAACCCCTGAACCTTCGTTAGGGTTTGGACTCAATCAATATAACATGATCTTGTATTCGCTGATGTCAGACAGACGAATACATCTCACTGCGGTCCATCAATACGCCACCTCTGCGTACCAACATGTCAAGTAACCAAGACAGACTACTTATTTCGACAATGCTGCAGCCATCCGGACAGACGTATCCTCATACGCTGTCTCGACTGTGATCAGGTTTATGTCTCACTATGTCAAGTGATCATACTGTCTTCTGCGATCTACAACACGCCGTATGATCGTCCCTATCGGTGAGACAAGAGGATACCATTGTTCATACATGTAAGATTGTTAACAGATAGGAGAAATAAATCGTCGTATACTCATTATAATAAATGCTTTCAGTATACAAAACCCATCACCTAGGTTTATAAATAGACAGCTCTCACTCACAAGTTGTAACACAATTGAAAAATTGAAACCCTAGTGTGAGAGAGAGGTGGGCGCCGACTTCAAGGAGAGAGGAGGAGAATTTTCGAATTCTGGTCTTGCTCAAATACAGATATGTCCTCACCAGTAGCAGATCTTAACGCACCGGGAAACAGATCAGAAGATCTAATCTGGAGAACAACTCCTAATTCCTTCTCTTTGTCTTTTTCGATTATTATTGAATCTAGAAATTAGATTTCTAATTTCTTTTTCCGCAGATTTAATAATATCGCGTGGTTGATTCTGAATCCGGGAATACAAACGCGAAAGATCATTTCTGAGACTACGGAATTAAGGTAAATAATTCTTTATCCACGCATTAAATTCAATAGGAGCATGCTTAGGGTTTATGAATGTTTTATGAACAATAACCATAAACGGTCCGGTTCATTTGGTTTTGGTGATTTGGTTCACGGTAAAACCCTACAGCCCCACCATCATCTGCAGGAACAACGAGAATTCAAAACCAACATCAAATTGCCAGGTATCAACACACGGAAACATACCTCATAAGTTTCGCTAAAGTATTCAGACATGACGATGGTGGAGTAGTCGAGTGCCTCTCCCCGTTTGAGCCGAGCAATCTCATCATCGAGATCCCCCAGCTCCTGCCTAAAATTGACATCCTGGGCCTGGAGCTCCTCTCACGCCGACCCCTACTGTGCCGTCAAGGTGCAGATCTCACCACGGAGAGAGTCCACCTCTGAAGCGGCACGAGCAAACTGCTTTTTGAGCTCAGATGAGCCCTTCCTAGCCTACTCCAGCTCCAGCTGACACTGACGTAGGTCCTCTTGAGCGCTCGTCAGTTCCTCCTCCAATCCCTGGACCTTCTCCACGAGTTCACGAACACGAGGGCCCTCTATCTTGACCCGGGAAAGCTCCTTTGCCTGATCTTCTACATGGATAGCAACCTCCTTGTGGAACTCCAGAAGGTCCATCACGCCCTGCAACGCAACAACATAAATGATGGATAACCAACTCTAATGAACCACAAAGTTATGAAGCTAACCCCTACCTCTAGGACCCTCTGATCCACGTCAGCCACCCTCTGAAAGGCCTGCCCAGGGGATATGTCCGGAGGAACAGCGGTGCCAGTAAGAAGCCGCCTCGCCCTCGGAACAAAAGCCTCCACCTCGGCGGCACGACCCTGGAGAGGAGGTGGAGGAGGAGGCTGAACCTTCGATCTATCAGGGTCCCAGTCATGGGAATCCTCATGCACGCTCTCCTTAGCCCTCCTCCTCCTCTCGCGACGCTGATCGCGGTCATCCTCCACCAATGTCACCACACGTTCGTCTTTCTTGCGAGATTCCTCCTGACTCCGAGCAAATGATTGCCTCTCCTCCTGCTCGGTAGCCGCTCTCTTGGGTGGAGGGGAACCAGCCCGCCTGCCCGAGGATGGTCGTTTCTTCTCCGATTGCCCTGCCTCCGCCTTCATCATTTCCTTCACCTTCAACGCCTCCGCAAGCGTCGTCCTCGTTGACTTAGTCGCCCTCATTTTTGCAGGCAAATCCTCAAGTCTCCCGTCTGGATACCATATGCAGTTGGCAGAGATGCACCTCCCTGCTCTCAACTCCTTCCACGAAGTAACGTCCGTTGCGTACGTCTTGTTTACCCTCCGCAGCTCCGCCTTCGTAAGCTCGATTCTCTTCAAACCTGCAAACACAACCATAACCCGTTAAAACTCCATCTATACTCGGATAAAATAAAATATAGCCTAAGAGGCAAGAATGAACTTAAGATATCGCCCTCGATCGGAGTAAATTCGGGATTCCTTGCATCTATCTCCAGATAAAACCACCGGCTCCACCATCGCGAAGAGTTATCCGGCGCACCCATGACCAGGGGAGGCCGATCTCCCGTCCATCGAGTAGCATAGTAGTACCCGGTCGGTAGGGATTGAGGCGATACAGATAATGCCACTCACGCACGAAGGGTAAACCTAGTCCTTGGTCCATGAAGATCAAGAACGTTCCCACCAGATGACACCAAGTGACAGGCGAAAAATTAAATGGGTGCGACCCGTAGGAATTCAGCACGTTGCTGAAGAAAGAATGAAGGGGAAGGTCCACCACCTTTTCCAAAATGGGTAGGTAAAATGCCACGAAACCCCTAGGCGGCAAAAAAACCCACTCCTCAACCTTGGGAACCCGGTAACCGGAGGGAACCCTAGCCAAATCCGCATGCATTTCCACCACTTGACCCACGAACATAGAGGAAACTGCATCCCTCACTTGATCCCTCTTCGGCTTCACTTGCCTCCGGGTACGAGACCTAGCAGATTGCACCAGTGGTTTGCCACCAGAGGAAGGAGATACCTCAACTTTCGGCTGCCTAGAAGGAGAACCCGCAACTATCTCCTGCTCAACCTCCAGAGTACCCCTACCTAGGGACATGGAACCAACCTCCTCAGAGAAGGACGGGTGGACAGAAGAGGACTCATACTTCTGAGCCGGAGAACTACTACCCCTATTTTGAGAGTCCGACGGTGAAGACATTGAAAAACACAAACAAGAAACCCTAAGACAGATTGACGCCCGAACCTAACTACCAAGACGAACACAAGAGCACGCACGAACAAAGAATAACTTAAGATGATCGAAAAAGATGGGAAGCCATTGACCTTAAATCGAAAAATCAAACGCAGGGAAAGGTATCGTAACTGCCGCGGAAAATGTCCGAGAGAAAATGATAGAGCTCGATCGAATTATGAGGAAGGGAGTGATGTGACACAATTTGCAGGCGACGGTTCATCTCCCAAAACTACCCACGTATTTGCCCCTAAACCTACGCTAAATTACAATTACACCCCCGCAACGTGGAGGGCTGTGCAAACCGTTCCCGTGCATGGATTTCAAAAAATCCAACCCGGAATCCACCCTGTGCGATCCAACAGAATACGGATCCCTTAAGGTTCCCCGCTTCCTAAGGGACCCAAGGATCCTACGATCTATCTAAAACAAAGAAAAGATTTCCCGCAAGAGATTCCCCACGGGGACGCACAGAGCGCTATACATGAGAGCTTGACTCCTATAAAGCGGGAGGTCCTACGGGACATCCCCCACCTAACTCGTGGTTCCGAACCCACGAATCGAGCCCGCAAGGCAATCCCACGGGATTACTTGCACTTCCACATAGAAATTCTCGAAAAGGAACTTTACGATAGTTGAGGCCACCTCCGGGTGACCGACATTCCAAAGGAGATAGGGACCTCACGAGGACCCCTCCTGGGCTCCCGATGCCTCCTCACGAGGAGCTCGAAACTTTCGTGCTCTGGGTACTTGCATAACGAGGGTACGACCCAACTGTTTGACCTTGGGGTCTCTCTAGGTCACTCGACCCCAAGCCCGAAGGGGCTATTGTTGGGCCCAAAAATGATTAGACTGGAAAAGTCTGGTCTAGGCCCATTAAGAATGAGGACGGCCCAAGATATAACATCCAAATGAGCCCAACAGCTTGGAGGTAACGACCTGAACCAAGCTTGAGGGTAGAGATATTAGCTCCAGCACCAAGTCGAAGTTACGACCGTCTCCTACCTCGAAATCATCATCTCTTGCAAAGATCCTACCCTCGTGCACGACCCAGGCAGGAGGCTCTAAACTCAGGAGCGCGTTAACATTGGAAAGAAGTTAGGAGATCACAGTTCAAAGCCATCTCCGCCCAACAAAATCGGAGCCACCCTCGATGATCTCGCATAACCGTTGCCCGCTCTCCCATTATGAAGCTCGAGGAGCCTCAACCAACTAACTCCCCTAAGAAGGCGCGAACGGCCACCACCAACGGCTCCTCCCAAATGTCGGAACTACCGCCGAAAGTAGCTAGGGTTGTAACCACCTCCCTTGTTCTATAAAAGGGACGTGGATAGTTCGTTTTCTGATCCCTAGGAGTAGAAGCACAAGCACACTACCGCACTACTACTCGGCTCGTCACGTCTAGTTGTAGTCACGACCGATATTTACGATCTTATCTTCATCGTCGTTGGTTGTATTCTGGTTCGATTTCTATTAAGTTCCAAGGGTCCCAATTTCAGCACAAATCGAACCTCAACAAACAGGATAGGGGGAGAATGTTTGACCTAACCCTAATTTCGAATGGGTTTGTGCTCGCCAAAAATTCAGGAGTGGCTCCGAGTTTTTCAAGGTCGATTAGGGCTCCCAACGGTCGCGCGCCGCTAGGCTTCTAGGATTTTTTCGTCCTGCTCCTCGGTACCGATCCCTTATCGTGGTCGATACCGAGGAGCTCAGGAGGTCGGTGGTGATCTCTGAACTTGGGCATTTCTGGGTCTTTTGTCACTCCAGGTGGACCTACAATCATGGTCTGATGGTTACATGGGCCGATGAGCTTAATGGGTCTGGGCCACGGGGTCCTGACCCCAACAGAACTAATATAATCATTTTATACATACTTTCACCGGACTCAATTCTTTATAGGTTGTATGTTTGATCTATTTTTTTTTTTGTTAAACTTGTATATGTTGTAATAAATACACAATATAGTAAATAATTCATATTATGTTCATAACAATATAAAATATTGATAAATATAATTAAATATATTTTGAGTAATTACTAAAAATATGTATACAAATGTAATTTTATTAATTATATTTTAATATAAAATAAAAAAATTAAGTATTTCATCCGATCAACATACTGGTGTAAAACTAGTAAATACTACTCCCTCCGTCCCATAATATTAGTCTTGTTTCATTCCGGCACAAATATCAATGCGAATAGAGATAGAGAAAATTAATATTTTATTAATGAGTGTGTATTAATATTTCATTTTGGGAAAGATGACTAATATTTGAGACAGATAAAAAAGAAAAGCAAGACTAATGTTATGGGACGGAGGGAGTAATACTAAGTAGTATATGTGGCATATATTATTGCAGCAGAAAGCGAAAGGCACGATTCAATTTAGATGAGAGGCCGGTTGCCTAATTGCCACGTGTGCTGGAGCATAATAGCGTGTGTGAAGAAAATAAACTCGCACGGAATTGCAAGAATATTACGAATTAAAAGTAACCACGTCACAAAATCCAATTACTTCATGAGACTTTTGAAAAAAAAATAAAACTTATTGAAGCCCATAATATCCATGGACAAAATTGAGAGAGATATTTTATTTTAACAGAAAAATTTTAAAATGTTCCAATTGGCTATTATGTATCATAAAATTGTCATTTCTTATAAAAACATTCAAGAAATACCTCAAATGATATCTTACTAACATTTTCTTATATATAGGTGTACTTTTTTTCAGAAAAAGTTGTAAAAAAATGAATTTTGAATTAAGTTTTTAGTTTATTAAATATTTTAAAAAAATTACATGATCTTGACCGCAATCATTACGGTGATGCTCAAAAATTCAAAAAATTTAACATTAAAAAATTGAGGTAGGGACCATTAATTTTTTTAACTTCAGGTCGGTACCGTTGTGCCTTTTAAATGGTCCCGATCCACGGTACCGACCTACGGTCCCTACTCAAAAAAAATCCTAAATTTTGACTTTGACTTAAATTCTTTTATTTAGTTATGAGAGTAGGAGAAATATAATATAGTATAGTAATTGATAATATATTTGATAAATTAAAATTTTTCATAAATTATTTGTACATTTCTTTAAGATGTTTATAAAAGAGAGCATTTTCATTACATATTTGATAAAAAAAGGGAATTTTCATATATTAACAGAAAATATATTAACAATATACCTTATTTGATCTTACTATTTAATTCCCTCATAAAAGATACAACAAGAGTGATAGAGTTTAATATGAAAAATACCAAAACTTCAGCTGCAAATAAATATTTTTTTGCGTATGATAAAACTAAACAATATTTTATTTAATGCCTTAAAACAACTGTGAATATTAAAAAATATCAAAGAAATTTATATTTCTATCAAATCAATATAAACATGACGTAAATAAATAAAAATAATAGATTGTTTTATAGAGGAAAATAATAATATAATATGTATGGCTTAAATGCATAATAAAATAATACTTTATCTTATAATTATATTAGCATATGATACGAATAAATAAATATTAAATATATCTTGAATGATACTAACGTATATATTTAAAAATAAAATATTTAAATATATTTTGGGGCAAGTCGGGATCGTCCCTACTATATTTTTAATGAACATTTTTTTAATTATTGTAGGTTAGGACCTGATCAATTCTCCTCATTTATCTTCATTAATTTTCTACTTTCTAATGTTTAAATGTATTTGAATATTAAATATGGTCTTGACCAAATATTATTAAATAATATTTTATTTAAAAATTAAATAATAAAAAAATAGGTAATAATCATTAAAAAAAAATGAGCTAGGCACCATTCCATGGTGATGATCAAATTGGTAGGATGGTGATGACCAAATTGGTACGCACCATTAAATAAAATAATTCATTAAAAAAATGAGTTAGGCACCGTTCCATGGTAATGACCAAATTAGTAGGTCCCATTAAATATTATAATCCATTAATATTTAATTTTTTATTTTAAATTATAATATCAACATCATTGCATAAATAATTGTCTGGGTTTGATTGTTAATAAAATAAGTTGTCAGAAAATGTACTTTGAGGCATTTCTTGAAAATATTTATAAAAAATGGCATTTTCATTACATATTTAAAAAAAAAAAAGGGTATTTTCATATATTAACAGTTTTTTTTACTACTGTATAGTGATGAAAGTAATTTGTCTATAATTAAGAAATTATGAGTTTCAGTTTTAAAAATATTTGAATATATGAGTGAGTGAGGGTGTGAATTTAAATTAATGATTTTTTTAAAGAAAGAATTGAGAAAATTCTTTTATGAAAATAACTTATCATTGATATGCATAAATAAATATATTCATGTGGGCCTGCTTAATTGCAATGATTTCGCTTTAACCGACTCCACTATTGTTCGATTTTTATAACATTGGTAGGTATGGCCCGTATGGCAATCGGGTTGTTTATTGGAGTTGAATCAGTTTTATTAGGTTGAATATTATTATGTTCGGATAAATTTAGATTGAAATTTTTTGGTTGAAAATCTTAATCTAATTTGTGTTTTTTTAGTTTTCAGATTATTATATTGGACTGATGAATTTGAGAATTATTTTTTATTATTTTTATTTTGTATAAAGATTTGTGTTATTACGCTTTTACTATCTTTTTTCATCTTCTAAACAATTAAAATACAATATACAAAATACTTATTTTAAGAACAAAAGAAGAACTTTGTTGTTAAAAATTTAAATAACTTGTTTTAAAATAAAATCATGTATTTGAAATTAAAAATCTAGATTTATAAAATTATATGCTCTCTCTCTCTATATAAAATGAAATTTATTAATTTAAATCCTATTCCAAAAGTTATCAAATTATTCAAGCATACAATCTTTTAAATTTGTACCATACACTTTAATAATTTACGCTCAAGTTGAGAACATGCTATCTCTTTTCCATGTGTAATAATTAGTGGCTGACCGTGTGACAGTAATAAATAAATGCTCATAAATTATGAGTCAAAATCTAGATACTGTATATTCATCTTTTAATGGATTTTAGTATATGAGATGAACTTTATCGTAGTTAATAATTTGGTATCGTATTAGTGAACTTACATAAATGATCGTATAATAATATTTACATATATTTGTCTTATTAATAAATTATATTTATTTAGTCATTCTTGTATTAACATATAAACTATAATTAAAAAAAATTATTTATAAACTAAATAAAGATATTAAAATCGAGATTGGCTCACAGGAGTGTGTTATATTCTCAAGGCCTACTGTAATTTATGGCTTCAAATACATCACATCTAACTTTGCCAAATTTATGGTATATATATATAACAAAAATCTTATATTCGAATTGTTTTTCAGGCCATATATATTCTTGAAAGAGATGCGCATTAATATATAAGAAAATAGAGGCCTCTCCACTAGTAGTTGGCTAAGATCTTTGATGAGTATCTGATTGATACAAGTTGGGTCAAATTACATTGGTCTTATTTCAAGATTCATCTTTTCGCCAACTATTTTGTCTTTGAGCTCAGATTATTTTAGGAACCCTAATTCTCGCAGCTTTTACTTAATAACTGATAGTATTTGATTACAATATTTAAGTTATGTTGGATACCCTCAAAATTTGTAGGCTAATGATATTAAATCATTTGAAATTATCTTAGGGTAGAAATATCTTGGTACCAAAAAAAAAAAAAAAACTTAAGATCCAATTAGGGCTTGTTGGGATTGACAAACTCTAGAGTCCCACATTGGAGAAACAAGGAAGTGGTTTGAATGAGATATGAAAAAGATATGGTTTATCTTATTTCCTTGTTGGACCAAATTTATCCTTATCAGTATATGATTTGTATAGAAATTAATCTATTTGGGATAAACTATAATTTGAATATCATTACCATATCAAAATTAATTTCCTTATGTATATAGGAATCTATCCCTATAAATATTCATTCTCTCCATCATTGTAAACTTGTCCAAACACAATGTAGCTGCTAGAAGAGACTAGTTAGTTTTAGTCAGAGTAGAGTTTGTGTTTCTATGACTCTGTAACCCTGTAATTATATTCTTTACCTTGAATAATATATATCACCTGTATAGGTTTGAAGACTGGACGTAGAGCTTTCGTTCGAACCACTATAAATCTTTGTTTTCTTTATATTATGTTTGTTGTGTTTGCAATTACTTAATTCACAACAAGCTTAAGCCTAAAATTCAACAGGTTGATCCGATTGATTTGGTTAATTTTTTTATTAATATTTCTGTTGTTAAAATTGCTAACAATTTTATTTAATTTTTTAAATGAACAGCTTGTTGGTGAGTTTACGAATCAAATAATTTATGCAAAATTGGAACTTAACATATTTTCTTAATGTATTTTATTAAATGAGTTCGATTTCATTTTGTCAAATTATTTAAATAACTCGATAAATTTTAATTATATGAGTGTTTATAGTATGCTAATTTAAATTTAAAATTAACTGAAAACGGTTTGGTAGACAGCAAATAAGGAAAATGAGTCAAATTTGGGGCCAAATGAAAGGAAACCGAGTATTTTCATGGGCGAAATTAATGATATCTAGAGTGTTTTTGTCTGATTGGCACAATAAATATAGAAATTGGAACGAATAACAAGTTTGGATTAAATATTATCTAATTTAGATTCTTATTGAGTTCACGTACTACGTATATGAAAATTCTTTATTGGATTCCATTGGTAATTAAAATAATTGGGAAACACAAATAAAAAATAAAAAAAAGTGGACAGAAAGAACTATAATGATTCAAGTTTGTAATATATGTCCTCTCTCAAAGTCTACAATATAGGTGGTATATATAATTCAAAATAAAAAAACATAATAATAAGATTATAGACTACAGAGATTGCAAGTATTGGGTCCTGATCAGAGTTAATGCAAAAGTGTGTGTGGAAGTGAACAAACTGTCCGTTTTATAGTTCTCAATTGACACTTGTGAAGTTAGTTAGCAGTACAAAAAACTTAGTGTATGAGCATTGTTGGTCCCAAAATCACAGAATATGAATTGTAGCGGAAGTAAGTTTTATATTGCACTTGTACTCCGAAACTGATTGAAACTCAGTTTCTGTTAGATGTTGATGTAGAAATTTCACATTTAATTTGATGTTTTGATGTGTCAAAACTGTATACCAAGGTTTAGTCCTTAGAGTTATTACGTCATGTAATCCTTGTATAGGATAATTGAGTTGTAATAGTTCGGGAGAAGCAAACCGCCAAAAACTGTGGAACAGTTTTTGAAGATGAAACTGTTCGAACAGAAGGACCAAAGAAAACTGTGAAGACAGTTCAAGAAGCAATATGCGAGAAAATTGTGAAGACAGTTCAAGAAGGAATATGCGATAAGACTGTGAAGACAACTTTAAACTGTCAAGGATTAAATAACGATGAAAACTGTGGACACAGTTTTTATAGAGAAACTGTTGAGAACCGCTCACTATTTCAAACGAACACAACTTCACGCCAAAGAAAATACGTGAAAAACAAGGGGCCGAGCAGTCATAAAGAGCATTGAAGACTCAATAATAAGGAACAAAGATACACACAGTTATGACTGCAGTACAACGTTGTTCATAGTGTGACACAGAAAAGACAAAACTGTCTCTGCAAAAGCATGACAGTGATCAGAAAAGGCAGAGGAGCAGGTCTGCACCAACACAAATGGGTGGCCATTGATTGGACAATATTCAAGTTATCTCTACTGGCTACTTTCAGATATTCAACTATAGATAATAGAAGGACCAGAGAAATAACTACAGAAACTCTGAATCATTAAAAGCGTCATTACTCTGCCGAATTTAAAGCTCATAACATTAAAAGCTCACAAGCGAACGACATTTACTCCGTGTGTCAATCTGTGAACACGAGGCTCTCTTGCTTACTGAATCATTTGTGATTCACCGTTTGAACCTTACACGAGGACTAAGTCTAATCGATTTAGTCTTTCTTGTTGGTGTTCTTACTTTTCAAGTGAGAACACAGCAACCTGGTTCTCTGTCGAGGAACATGTTATTACGAGCTACCAACTCTCGAGTGTTCTGGGAAGAACGCAACCATCCACTTACCGGAGTAGGAGAAGGGGGTTTGTCCTCAATCCATTTCCGACGACCGCTAGTTCTGAGAATACTTCAAGGTGCTTACATGGCTTCGAGGAATTGAAGAAGGAGTGAAGATCATCTACCTGGGCGAGTGATCCAAGTTACTGCGGACGGTGGTTTTTGCGGTGTTTGGCTATAGATCGTGAGGAGTGTATACTTCGTTACTTAGTGAATTGTTGGATTAATTTCCGAAGAGTGGACGTAGGACTTAAGGATCCAAACCACTATAATATCCTGTCTCATTTACAATTTTTGTTACTTTTCTCAGTACACAGTTTTCAACTGAGTTTTGAAACCTTCAACACTTAACTAAAGTGTTGAAGTGTATATCTGTAAACTGACTAAGTAAACTCTCGCCTAACACAATCTTTATAAATCCTAAACTGGGAAACTGACCCCCAGTTTTAGAGTGCATTTGCTAAGTAAATTTTCCGCTGCATAATTATTCAAACTCTGATCAGGGACCAACAGTTTTGGGTTAAGAAAATGTAAGTTTATGCTCAAAAGTTCTTAAGTATGTTTCACAAGTATACACTTCAATACTTAGCCAAATATTGAAGGTTTCAAAGTAAGTTTGAGAAACTTAAATATGCTGAAACATAAAAAAAGCAAATAAATGACTCAGGATATTATAGTGGTTCGGACTTAATATCCTACGTCCACTCTTCCAAACTCAATCAGAATCAGAAACCCACTAAGTTTGGTTACAAGCCTCCTTACAATGTATGAATAACCCGTCGGTACTCCATCCTTCGGCTTGCTATTGTCACTCGCCTAGGAACTCCTAGCTGACTAAGTCTTCAGGTTGAAGTGAGGACGCACCTCACAACCTTTCTTCCTGGTAAGCTGGATTTTTACTCATTCTTCCCAAATTCCTGGTATGCTGGATGTTTACTCGTTCTTCCCTCAACTAAGTTTGGTGGCTAGACGCATGTGAGAATCACTATCCAAGAATAGGATAATGACTGCTATGAATATATCTTAGAAAGATATATTCACCAAGAAGTAGCTTAAGCTTTAAGTTTATCCTCGTGCTTTGAACCACTTAGCACGGAATAATTAACTTAAATTGGAAACTCTAGTCTCGTGAATGGAATCAAGGAATTTCAGAGAGCTTTGAGTAGAGAAAACGGTAGAGTGTCGGCTTAGCTTTTCACGTGTTTCAGATATGTTCTTCAATCAAAGTGTTGGACTATTTATAGGTAGCCTTGGTCGACACATTGAATTCTGCACGTTAGACACATAATTCAAGTCATTAGAGATAAGATTGAACGATCCAATCACAACCATTCTTTGGTAGGTCTGCTATGCTCTGAAAAGGTGTACTTGTCTTGTACTTTCTAATTTCTCTTGTCAGACTCAGTTTCAGTCCGAGGAATCTAAGTATGGGACATCCTTGTACTGACTTTTATTTGGCATTTACTCGCCTTTAAGTCTGACTACGATTTGGCTTGTGTTCCTCGTGCTTATTGAAGTAAAAACATGTATACTGACATTCCATAGTCAGTATGGGCACCTCTTATACTGACTTCTCAAAGTCAGTGTGGGAACTTCTATACTGACTACCCAAGGTCAGTATAGCCTTCACCATACTTAGGGAAATTAAGCTTCACGCATGAATACTTATCAAGTATCTTCCTTGCTCGGTCTTCAGCACCTAAGTTCTATTCCAACTCGAAAAATCCTATAGAAGGATTACAAGATAGAACTCTAGAAACTTAGTGCTAAAGGAGGGAACTAAAACTTAGTTCCTAACAATTTTCCCTTTTTTGATATTGTCAAAATTACTTACTTCAGTCAGAAAGAAAAGGAAGCATGGTATACTGAGTTTACAAAGATATTACTCAGTACACTAGTACTAAGTTTTGACCTACTCTACTTGGTCTTCCCCATGAATTGGAGAGACATTTCTCGATTAAAATCAATAGAGTGAAAAGTAAGTTTGCTGCTTCCACTTGGAAAAGTGAATTCAACCATGGTTAAACTTAAAAGTAAGCGAGAGAAAGAGAGATAGACAACGAGTGATTGTCTAAAAAGTTAGTTTTAGAACTTTCATTAATGAGTAGAGAGTTTACAAGTACAATGAAAGCACAAAAAATGAACTTACAAAAAGATTAAGTACCAAAAACTTAGTACACACCGGGAAATTTATGGAGGAGGAGGATCCAGAAAGATTAATCCAGAAAGTTTTGCAACTAATTCAGTTAACATGTTGAACCGATCCTGCCTCTTTTTCTCTTCAGCCTCCTCCCTCTTCAGCCTCTCTTCTTTCTCCTTCTCTTCTTTCATCATTTGCTCTTCCTTTTCTTTTAGCCTGTCCATTTCCCCCTCTTTGACAATTTTAACTAAGGTTGACATCGTGGATTTATAGAGGAAATAGATTCGGAAGTAGCAACTTCTCTTCTATCCTTATCATCAAGGCGAGCCTTGATCATGTCGATCTAATTTTGGACAATAGTCAGCATGGCCGAGGGTAAAACTTCAGAAGAAATTTGTAAAGCGAAACCAGGAATCTCTGTGACAGCAAGGGTAGATGTAAGAGGCACCACCACCATTTGTCTGGCACGCTCCTCCTCCAGCCTTATCTGCTCCTCATCTTCTTTTCTTTTACGCTCGGCTTCTTCTTGCTGCCTGATGAGCTCATCTTCTTCTTCTTTTGTTTTCAGTTAAGCCTCCATCTACAACCTTTCAAGCTCTTCAAGTTCTTTTCTTTTGAGCTCAGCTTCTTGCAGTCTCCGTTGCTATTCTTCAGCTTTAAGTTTGAGCTCGGCCTCCTGCCTCACTATAGCAAGCTGGTTTTCTCTCTCCATGAGAGCATTTTCCTCCCTCTCCTTCTGCTTCTGGGCCTTAATCTTCTCTTGAATCATTTTCTGGACCCTTATGAGATTGGCAGTTTTTGCAAGGCTCCGACGAGTGTATGCAATAGTACTGATAAGCTCGTCTGCTCTCTTTGTGGTATATTGGACATTTAGTTCATAACAGAGAGCCATGGCCTGCTCCAGATCTGCCTTCTCTACCTCTGCAGTAGCCAACTCTTCTGATGTTTCCTTGATATCAGCTTCAACACTCCTTAGTTGCTCTTGAAGTTCTAGCAACTTCTCCTTCTTGGCAACGATGATATTTTGATATGTAGGGTTTTTACGTGAACCGAATCACCAAAACAAAACTGAACCGGATCGATCTATGGATATTGCTCATAATTAATTATTCTCAAAACCCTAGCATGCTCCTATGAATTTAATACAAAATTGTGGATTGAGAGATTACCGTAAATCCATAGAGTCTGAAC
>JAPKLW010000756.1:271385-300508 GCA_026898455.1 Plectranthus barbatus
TATTACTCGGATATGGTTACCTAAGTTCAGTCTCAGGCGGTACTACACGAACTGCTGTTACCCAAGATGCGGATATACGAGCGCGCTGTGTTGGCTCTCCACCATGGCAAGTCAAAGCAACAGTCAACCCGTGCAAACCCCTGAACCTTCATTAGGGTTTGGACTCAATCAATATAACGAGATCTTTTATTCGCTGATGTCAGACAGACGAATATATCTCATTGCGGTCCATCAATACGCCACCTCTACGTACCAGCATGTCAAGTAACCAAGACAGACTACTTATTCCGACAATGCCGTAGCCATCCGGACAGACGTATCCTCATACGTTGTCTCGGCTGTGATCATGTTTATGTCTCACTAGGTCAAGTGATCATACTATCTTCTGCGATCTACAACACGCCGTATGATCGTCCCTATCGATGAGATAAGAGGATACCATTGTTCATACATGTACGATTGTTAACAGATAGGAGAAATAAAGCTTTGTATACACATTGTAATAAATGCTTTCAGTATACAAAACCCATCATGATAGTCCTCTGAAGTGAGTGTGACCTGGAGCTGACTCTGCCTCTGGTCCAGTCAGCTCAAGAGTAGTATCAGGTTGAGCAGAGGATATCTGAGTGAGTGGTCGAGCAGAAATAGGGGCCTTTGGCACAAATATATAATCGGAGGGAGGTAGCCTATGCTCATCAAGAAAGATATTGTGCATATCATTAGTTTCAGCACGGTAAGCTTGGATGGTCAGGATCCTCATTCTTACCTCACCTTCATTCATCTATCTTGACTCTACCGGGGCACTCCACTCATTCGCCCGCACTTCCTTAGATCTCTAGTAAGTTAGGCCTAACCTAGTTTGCATAATCGGCAAATATTCATTGTTGAGCTCATGCATCGCCAGGTCAAATCGTCTCCACCTTCAAAATTCTTGCCTCAATAACCTGCAGGCATCTGTATCTTCTGTTAGGAGGTTTGGATAGAGCAAGTTTACCTCTTCTGTTACCCTCATCTCGATTCTCTGGGAGATTTTGGCCGCCCATGGGATAAACTTGGCATCCCCAACCTCAGTCCTGTAAATTGGTGGGCACACCATCTTCGTATTCGTTTAGATGAAGATTGGGATGAGGTACACCACACAATGGCACCTTGTACTCAGGAAGCTGACTAGGTTGGTAAGCATGTTTCTTTTCCCACTCGTCCCAGGGGTGTGGCCTCGAGTCTCCATGCATATCCTGCTCATAGTCATATTCTTCAATCATCCTGGGACTATGCACATCATCGTCTTCGCTCGAGGAGATGGAGATCTGGGAGTCGTCAGATGATATTTCCATGGCATTAACTCCTTTCTTTTCTCCTTGGGAACTCTTAGCATTGGTGGTCCCAAGCTGAAGCAGGGTTGCAGAGTAAGCTTGGGTGGAGGTTTCCCCTTACGCAACCTCCACACCCTTTCCCTTCTCCTGCTCTTCTTCTGGCTCCTTCTCTGATTCCTTCTCCTGCTCCGCCAGTTTAGCCATGGTGGTCGCCTGCTCATCCTCCACATTCACCTGCCCTTCTACAATATATCGGGAAATTTCTAGAACGATCCCCTCAGCATGTACCTCCACATCCTTCTAGGGTACATGCTGAGTCTCCTTCTCAGCTTCCTTCTCGCCATCTCCTTCCGCCGGTTTTACTTGGTCGGTCGCCAGCTTAAGCATATCCTTCTCAACCAACACTTCTACCTCGGGTTTCTCAAGTTGTTCAAATTTCCTTTCTGGATGTTGGCCCATGCCATGAGCCTCCCGGTATAGTTCTTCAAAGGT
This sequence comes from Plectranthus barbatus, assembly GCA_026898455.1. Lineage (NCBI taxonomy): Eukaryota > Viridiplantae > Streptophyta > Magnoliopsida > Lamiales > Lamiaceae > Plectranthus > Plectranthus barbatus. The sequence continues at coordinate 273,191 of JAPKLW010000756.1, forward strand.
CCTCAGTTCAGGGGTGTCAGAGAGGAAAGATATATGAACATCTTGAGGGATTTCCACCTCTGGCCCCTAAAATGTCAACTTGCGGTGGGTGGAGGACTCTTCCACCTTCTCCTTTCCCTTCCGGTGACTTCTTCCTCCCGATCATTCCTCTTCAGGGGACGGGCTACCTTAGTTTGAGCTTTCTTGGGAATATCAATGGTAATCCTTCCCTCGAACTAGGTAGGCTCCTGAACTGTTTCCTCAGCCACTCCTTCTTTGGCTTCTTTGAATCCTCCCCAAGATTTGTTAGTGGGGGTAGGTCTTCCATAGCTTTCTACAAGCTCTCCTCATGCTGAGCTGCAGTCTCTGCTGGCTTATCTCCACCACCACCTCTACCATCATCTTCATCATCATCCTGAATCTCACTAGGTTCTCCCACCACTAACTTTGTAGGAATAAAGTCAGTTGGGATCAACACCTCTCCCTCATCCACCGCTGGCAACAATTTCTCTAGCAAAGAGCTCATTTTTCGGTCGAAGCCTACGTTGGTGGAGAATTGGCCGGTGCTCTCAATGATAGATTGCCTGTGCACGTAGTTTAGTAGCCGTTCAAACAAAAATTCTGCCCAATCTCCATGTACTTCGTCATCGATGGCCATGAGAAGTGAGTACTTCTTCTCGCTCATCTTCGAAAAGGATCACACTTCACTTTGGAGCATGCAGATTGCTATGTTAGCAAGGAACTTGTAGAAGGGGTTGAATTCGTTCGTCTTATGGTTCATCTTCTACCCAGTGGTGATTTCGTCCCTCTTCCAATTAGTCCAGTGCGCTTCCATGTGCTAACACACTCTCTGGTTGTCGGCAACTTGCAAGTAGAGATGGATGTAGGTGCCTTAAATCCTGAGACGGAAAACCTTCTTGAGTAACCAGGGGGTTACTTGGATTTTGGTTTCGGTCACATTGGTAGTGAAGGCCTTTTTTTCTTCGTCCATCACGGTGTTTGCATAGAACTAGGCCACCAAGTACGGGTGAAATCTCTTTAGTCGTGCCCGCAGGTATTGATAAGCTCATATTTATACTCACTTATCTATATTTTTCTACATTGTTTCAGGTGCTTTATGTTATGTTTTTACTTATTTCTATGCATGAGTCTACTTTGGAGGGTTTTATGCCTTTGATGGGTGGTTTTGCAGGTTTTAGGCCAAATTCATTGGAAACCCGTACCGAAAGCAGATGATGTTCAAAGGAACAGTCACGACTTCTTCCACAGAAGGAATCTGAGCTAATGGAGCACATGGATGGAAAAATCTTTGAATTATCTTTCCAACGCAACTGGAATCGGGTCAATCGGAGTTCAGGAGCAAAAGTTATAGCCAAAATCGTGAGACTGCGCAGACAGATATTTTTGTGTCGAGAGACAGGATTTGTGTCGACCGACAGGATTTGTGTCGAGAGACAGGATTTGTGTCGATCGAAACAGAGGTCAAAATTGTAGAATTGTCACGAAATTCAGCCCGGATTTCGACTAGATGGTTGTGTCGATCGACAGCCTGCCTGTCGATCGACACAGAGGTCCGAAAATGCTATTTTTGGCCTGTTTTGGCAATTTTTGCTATATTTTCCCAATACTCAAATTAGGTATTTTCCTCCCTCTATAAATATGAACTCTTAGGCACGAAAATTAGACTATTTTTTTGTACTTCTTTTATGCCTTATTACACTTATAATAATTGAGCTTTGGAGTTTTTCAAGACATTCAAGGTTCCTATTTCTTTAATGATTCAAGTAAGCTTATTTATATTTATTGCAATGTTTATTTCAATTATGTTAGGCTAGAACCCTTAACAGGTTCTAGGGTTTCTCCATCCTCTTTAGCATGTGTTAATTCAATTAAATCTAAACCCTAATTAATTGGTTCAAATTCTATGGTTTTGATTTTAAAATCTATTTTCAATTGAAGGATCAAGAGATGAAAATTGGATTAGGTTTATAGTTATTAATTTGAGACTGAGAGGAGATAATTAATAATAGGAAAATAGAATTTTGATGCAACTGTTTTCTGTCTCAAAATAATGAATTAGTTGTAGGGTTTTCAAATCTGTATCTTTATTGGGATTGACTAGTTTGTGTTCTTGAGACCGAGAGGTGAAATTCACTTTCTAGTAATCTAGGTTTTAATTGCCCAACAAAGGAATTAATTCCAATTTAACAGATTTCCCACCTTAATAATTATTTTGGGTTTGGATTGATTGTTTATGCATGTTGAATTGGATTGGTTGATTTCCCTAGAATCTGTGCTTTTTATTATTGAATTTTATTCCCAAGTTACTTTCTGTTTTGAAAACAAAAACCCTATTCAAATTTGGATTAACTCAAACAGCGAATTGATAAACTGTGTCTAGTACATGAGATGACTTCGTTGCACTATCCCTGTGGGTTCGACTAGCCTTCGGGTTATTATAAATTTATTTGCTGCTGTATTCTACAGCTTTATCAAATTGGCGCCGTTGTCGGGGATAGTAAGATTTTATCTTGTTATTGGATTGTTTTGATATTTTCTGGATTGAGTTTTTTATTTCTGTTTGCGTGCGTGTGTGTGAAATTTTTTCTTCTGTTTCGATCGACAGAGCCCCTGTCGATCGACACAGAAGCAACGCCCGTGTCGATCGACAGTCACCCAGTCGGTCGACACGGAGACTGATTCCCAGTTTTTTTTTCTCTTCAGGTGCATGAACACAAGAGCTCGGGGGAAGAATCTTGAAGCCTTTGATTCAGAAATTGAAGCTACCTGTAGGAGAAACAAAAGCAGATGAAAGAACAAGGAAAGAGAGCCTGAGATGGAGCAACCACCAGAAGCACCACTCCAAAACATGACTCTTGAGGAGCAAAGACAGTTCATGAATGAGGTCCGACAACTCAGGGAGCAACTTCAAGTAGCACAAGCAGTTCAAGCAAGCAGGCTGCCAGACTGGCAGCCCTAGCTAATGAAGGAAACCCTGACAGATGAATTGTGGTGCCTCAAAGATCCATTCTTGATCGCTTCCTGCCACAGAGAGAGGAGCCGGGACTCCATGTTGGCATTGATGCCAACAACTTTGAGCTGAAGACAGGTCTGGTTCAGATGGTCCAACAGAACCAATATGCAGGTAAGGCCATTGAGGACCCGTACAGCCACGTCAGTCAGTTCATCGAGGTGTGCGACACAATCAAGCAGAACGGAGTGCCTCAAGACACCATCCGAATGCATTTATTTTCTTTTTCTCTCAGGGATGAGACCCGGCCTTGGTTTGCTGGTTTGGACAAGAGCAGAATTGCCACATGGGCACAACTCCGAGCAGAGTTCCTCACCAACTTCTTCCCGCCCAGTGTCATCATGAAAGGAAGTCCGATATCACTCACTTCAGCCAGAAGTACGATGAGAACCTCTATGAAGCTTGGAAGAGATACAAAGAGCTGTTGAGGATGTGCCCCGGCTATGGGATTTATCTTGAGATGCAGGTATGCCATTTTTATGAAGGATTAACCCCTCACTTAAAAGAATTGGTTGATGCTTCAGCTGGAGGACTGCTCATGAAGAAAAGTGGAGAAGAGGGAATGCAACTTCTTGCAGACATGGCCCTCAACAGCCATCAATGGCCTACTGAAAAGCAGAAAGCAGTCAAAGCAGTGACCACTACTCCGGAAATTGATGTGGTGGCAGAAGTGAAGAAGCTCCGAGAAGAGTTCAAGCAGTTGGAGGCCGGTAGAGCTTCGGTAGCAGCTATTTCAGACTCCAATATAGCCATCGTTCCTGTTGAGGCCGACTACATCTACCAAGGAAGCAGTTCGAGCACCTCCAATACCGCTGAAGTGAACTATGCCAATGGAGGTTACAACAACTACCGAGCCAACAATCAAGGGTACAATTATAGTGCTAAGAACCATCCTGGTTTTTCTTATTCTAACCCTTATGCAGCTGAGAATCCTCTACCGGGATTCAGTGTTGGAGCCGGTGGAGAGATTGTGGAGAAAAAGAAGTCTGTGCTGAAGGAGACACTTGAAAAGTTCATCAAAAGCTCCGACAATAGGTTTGGCAAGGTGGAAACTGAGGTGAAGAACATGTCCACTCACATGCAGCATATGACAAAGCACCTTCAAATGCTCGATGCACAAATCAGTCAGATTTCCACTGCTATGAGCAATCAAAACAAGCCAGGCCAGCTCCCCAGCACCATAGAAGTCAATCCTGAGAAGGCCAAACAGGTCAATGCCATTGCCTTGAGGTCTGGAACGAGCTACAAAGGTTTGAAAATACCCCAAAGCAAGTTTGGGGGAGAGAAGGAGAAGGAGGCCGCAGATCCGTCCTCTGTTTCGATTGACAGGCTGCCTGTCGATCGAAACAGAGAACAAGAGGAGGAGATCGACATGGACAAAGACTCGATCGACATGACTGCAACGAGTGTGTCGATCGACACACCCTCTGTCGATCGAAATCCAGGACAGACTGACACAAATTCTTCTCAGCCGACACAGCCACCTCCTCAACACAATTCCTCCAATTCCAAAGCTGCCAGACCACCTCTAATGCCCTTTCCCCAGAGATTTGCAAAGAAGAAGGAAGACTCCAAGTTTGCTCGATTCGTGGAGAATCTCAAGAAGGTCAACATCAAAATTCCTTTGATCGAGGCTCTCCGCGAGATTCCCGGCTACATGAAGTTCTTGAGGAAGTTGATGAGCGAGAAAAAGCCGGTAATCGAAGATCAAACTATTTCAATTCATGAACAATGTAGTCTTCTTTTGCAGAAATAGGTTCCAACCAAGAGGTCTGATCCGGGATGCTTCTCTATTCCGATCGAGGTTGGGGGGAAGGAGTTTAGGGATGTCCTTTGCAACACAGGTGCGAGTATCAACTTGATGCCATATTCAGTCTTCCAAAAGCTGCAGATAGGCGAGATGAGGCCAACCTCAATCACTCTTCAGATGGTTGATCACTCAATTTCTCGACCAAGTGGAGTTGTGGAAGATGTTTTAATTCGTGTTGGGCATTTAATTTTTCCTGCTGATTTTGTTGTTTTGGATATGAAGGAACAACATGGAATGTCGATGATCCTTGGAAGAGAGTTCTTAAGGACGAGTGGAGCCTTGATAGACTGCCGAGATGGGGAGATAACACTCCGAGGGAATGATGAGACGATCACCTTTGTGATCGACAAGAGTTTGAAGGAAGTGGCTTGCCATAACATCTCCACCACCATTGAGGAAGATGAAGAAGCCGCCGAGATCGAATGGGAGCGCGAAAATGGGATGGAAAAATTGCCAATTACACCATCCTCTTCCGAGCTCACCACTGTTATTTGTGATCGGATGTTCTACATGATCGATGCAAGGGGACGGCGAGTCTGGACCCGACCTCCTTGGTGAAGGATCCCTATCGTCGAGCCACGGCAATAACTAAGGCACTGCATGGGAGGTAACCCATTGATTTCTTGTTTGATTTCAGTTGTTTCTCAAATTTTTGTGTGTTGTTTATTTTGAAAAAAAAAAACAAACAAACAAAATTTCGGAGCTCTGTTTCGATCGACATACAGGGTGTCGATCGACACAGAGGCGAATTGACAGAGCACTTTGAGCCAGCCCTTGGGTCGACAAGAAGGCTCTGTGTCGATCGACAGAGCCCCTGTCGATCGACACAGAGTGCCAGCAGCCACCAAATTTTGTCTTTCGCGTTCTGCAGCCTCCGGTGGATAAAAAGTCGATGTCTGAGATCGATAGTCAGGTACCGTTCTTCTTCTTGTCTGATTTTCAAACTTTTTCTTACTCTATGAGTTCGAAATAAGTTTGGGGGGATGTGGACAAGAAGTTGAACTTTTATCCTTTATCTTTATTCGCTTTCCAGTTTTATTTACTTTTACTTGCTTTATTTGATTTGGTGTGTTTAATTTTTGCCAATAATAAAAAAAATATATAGATAGTATGTGAGGAAAATCTTTAAGTAATTGAACCCTCTAGCATTATATGCAATGTTTGGAATCGATCTTTGATTAGTTGAGTTGATTTCGATTGTGGTTGATTTGCCCATGAATGTAGAATACTGCATGATAGGGTCTAATTGAAACTTACACTTGCATGATGTTTGAGTGGATTAAAATTGACTAAGGAAGAAAATTTGAAACCAAGTGAGTTTTTGAGCCTTTATTTGTTCATGAGAGATTCACATGTATGTTTTCGTTTCTCTAGAACTTGCTTTTGTTCTGTTTCGAGACTGCATAGTGTGCACAAGGATAGAAAATGATCTTAGGCCATCTTTGTTAGCCCAATCCGAAACACTATCCCTTCATATGCTGAAATTATCCCTAGTAAGCCCCATTGTGCCTAACTCCATTTTTTTTGTCTTGTCTATGAGATTTACATGGAGTTATAATGGTTTTTGTCTTGTCTATAAGAATGATGGAAGAAAGGGTGGTTCAGTATGTGTTGTGGAAAAGAAATTTGTAGTATAGTGGTGAATAAGAGATGGAAGGTTGTATAGCTCAAAATAAATTAGAATTCTCATAAGCCCTATGTATGAAATCATGAGTAATATTTTGAAAGGGTATAAGAGATTCGATAAGAGAGCTTGAAAAGAAAAGAAAAAAAAGAGTCCTGATTTGAATTGTGAAATTTGAGGAGAAGGGTAGATGTTCATAAGAAGGTGAATTAAGATTGATGAGGTGGACGCACTTAGTTGATTTTGAGTCACTTGGCCATATTTCCCTACCTTGTCACAAAAAGCCTACATTACAACCCTTTCAAAGTCCTTTTTGATTCTTGAATTGTGTGCACAAATAAGCAGTGGAGATTTTAGAGCTTTTGCAAGCCTATGGTAGAAATTTCTTCATACATGTTGTGAGTGCTTTCATTTGAAACCCAAACACTTGTGTGATGAGCGATACACTTTCCTGTGAGTCTTCCGAAGTTGATGAATATCTTATCTCTTCCAATTGCTTGTGTGATGTGAATTGATGAACCTTGATTGTGATGAATCTTGTGAGGCATTGCACTTTCAAGTGCTTGAGATTTCTTTCTTCTTTTCTTCGATTGAGGACAATCTAATATTCAAGTTTGGGGGGTTTGATAAGCTCATATTTATACTCACTTATCTATATTTTTCTCCATTGTTTCAAGTGCTTTATGTTATGTTTTTACTTATTTCTGTGCATGAGTCTACTTTAGAGGGTGTTATGCCATTGATGGGTGATTTTTGCAGGTTTTAGGCCAAATTCATTGGAAACCCGTACCGAAAGCAGATGATGTTCAAAGGAACAGTAACGACTTCTTCCACAGATGGAATCTGAGCTAATGGAGCATATGGATGGAAAGATCTTTGAATTAGCTTTCCAATGCAACTGGAATCGGGTCAATCAGAGTTCGGGAGCAAAAGTTATGACCAAAACCGTGAGACTTCGCAGACAGATGTTTTTGTGTCGAGAGACAGGATTTGTGTCGATCGAAACAGAGGTCAAAATTGCAAAATCATCACAAAATTCAGCCCGGATTTTGACTGGATGGTTGTGTCGATCGACAGCCTGCCTGTCGATCGACACGGAGGTCCGAAAAGGCTATTTTTGGCCTGTTTTGGCAGTTTTTGCTATATTTTCCCAATACTCAAATTAGGTCTTTTCCTCCCTCTATAAATATGAACTCTTAGGCACGAAAATTAGTCTGTTTTTTTGTACTTCTTTTATGCCTTATTACACTTAGAATAATTGAGGTTTGGAGTTTTTCAAGACATTCACAAGTAAGCTTATTTATATTTATTGCAATGTTTATTTCAATTATGTTAGGCTAGAACCCTTAACGGGTTCTAGGGTTTCTCCATCCTCTTTAGCATGTGTTAATTCAATTAAATCTAAACCCTAATTAATTGGTTCAAATTCTATGGTTTTGATTTTAAAATCTATTTTCAATTGAAGGATCTAGAGATGAAAATTGGATTAGGTTTATAGTTATTAATTTGAGACCGAGAGGAGATAATTAATAATAGGAAAATAGAATTTTGATGCAACTGTTTTCTGTCTCAAAAGGAAGAATTAGTTGTAGGGTTTCAAATCTGTATCTTTATTGGGATTGACTAGTTTGTGTTCTTGAGACCGAGAGGTGTAACTCACTTTCTAGTAATCTAGGTTTTAATTGCCCAACAAAGGAATTAATTCCAATTTAACAGATTTCCCACCTTAATAATTATTTTGGGTTTGGATTGATTGTTTATGCATGTTGAATTGGATTGGTTGATTTCCCTAGAATTTGTGTTTTTTATTATTGAATTTTATTCCCAAGTTAGTTTCTGTTTTGAAAACAAAAACCCTATTCAAATTTGGATTAACTTAAACAGCGAATTGATAAACTGTGTCTAGTACATGAGATGACTTCGTTGCACTATCCCTGTGGGTTCGACTAGCTTTCGGGTTATTATAAATTTATTTGCTGCTGTATTCTACAGCTTTATCAAGGTAGTAGACAATCCTCTCTCCTGTCAGTTTGGTAGCAAGGTGATTGTCTGGACAAACTTCCTTGACATCATCTACATTAAGAATCTTTTCATTAATCACCCGCGCTGCTCTGCTCTGGTGAGAGCTTCTTCGGAGCATCTCTGAAGAGTTTTAATACTTGGCTATAAGGACGATCCTCATAGACCATGAGATCCTCTTCTTGGCCAGAAGTCGAGGTATCTCCGGCCGACTTCTGAGGGGTTTTGGTTTTCCTTGGAATCTTTAATATAAATGTGATGATTGACAATAAATGAGAAGGGATAATTGTCGAAAAGCTTTGAATATTCTGGGGAAAATCTAGAGTGATGAAGGTATGAAGCTTCGATAAAAATGGCAAAGTAATAAAGTTTTAACTGTTGTTTTTTCTTTTCTATATATAGGATGAGGTTGATACAGATCAGAGGGCTCTGCTAAGTCAATAGATACAAGATCAATGATTGGGGATAGACGTCGTTTGGGCTGGTTTTGACTGATCTAACGTGGGGAGCAGGGTAGATCATGCGGCATGCATTGATTCATCACCGCCTGTTACGTATTTAATGCGTCGTATAGGATAAGCCACTATTTAAATTTGAAAACCCCGCCTTTACACTCACACTGAGTAATAGTTAGTTCTTAAGCTTAAAATTGGAACTGAGATTAATTCTGCAACCATCCTTCAAAAATATGCTAAGTATAGAAACCAAAACTTGGTTTTTCTAAAAAATCGGTATTAAGACTCAAAACTGAGTTTTCGAAAGTTAGTTTCTTAGACTTAGCATAGACACCACTTATGCACTTTCTTCGAAAAATAGCTAAGTATAAATCTGAAAAACTGAGAAATTCGACCAAAACTGAAAACTGAGAGTTTGAACTCAGTTTTAGTCCGCTTCCATCGTCATCAATCGAAAAATTCTCCGATCTTCATATCATTGGAATGATTTGGTGACATCACTTGAATTGATTCAAATAAAGAGACTTCCAAATATAAAAAATTGAGAGTCGGGACTCAATTTTAGTCAGTATCACCTCCAAATTAGTAAAGAAAGTGAGAAAACCAGAAAACTAAGAACTGAGACTTAGTTTTATTCCACATCTACTCCTCTTCAATTGATATCTCATCAAATCCCAATAAACCAAGCTTGATTCACAACTCTTTGAATCTGGTCTCACGAAGTGGTTTGGTGAAGATATCCGCCAATTGGTTTTTTAAGTACGAATGTACTCGACGGACACATCCTTCTTCTCGACATGGTCTCTGATAAAATGTTGATATTGATGTGCTTGGTTCGAGAATGATGTATGTACTGGGTTCTTCGTGATACACATAGCATTGCTATTATCACAATAAATTGGAACACACCTAGTTTCGACCTCATAATCAGGCAATTGATGTTTGATCCATAGCACTTGAGCACAACAACTAGCAGAGGTACTCAATTTTGGTGGTTAATGTAGCTATGGAATGATGCTTCTTGCTAAACCAGCTAATAAGCTTGTGTCCTTCGAACTGACAAGTTCCACTTGTGCTTTTCTTGTCAAAGTGGCATCCTCCAAAATCTGAGTTTGAGTAAGTATTAAGAGTAAGCTCGTCAATTTTGGGATACCAGATACCTAAGAACTCTGTTCCCTTTGAGGTATTTCATGATTCTTCTTGCAGCCGGCACGTGCAATTTCTTGGGGTTGGCTTGAAACCTTTCACATACTCCAACTAAAGTAGGAAATATCTGGACTACTTGCGATAAGATATAACAATTATCCAATGATACCTCTGTAACTAGTTGGATTGACTGCTTCACCTTCTTCATCAAGGTTGATCTGAGCATTGGGGCTCATAGGAATACTCAAGGGCTTGGTCTTCTCGGGGCAAAACTTGTTGATCAAGTTCTTGTTATACTTCTTCTGATTGATGAATATTCCTCCTTCTGATTGGATGACTTGAAGATCGAGAAAATAAGTTAGCTTACCCATCATGCTCATCTGGAAGTTGCTCTGCATAATTTGGGCGATTTTTTGCACAACTTCAAGTTCTTGCATCCAAAGATGATATCGTCGACATAAATATGAACCAATAGGATGTCTGCTCCATCCTTGATTCTGATTAATGTCGTCTCAATCTTCCCTTTCTGGAAACCATTCCTGAGAAAAAACTGAGACAAAGTCTCATACCAAGCTCGTGGTTCCTGCTTTAACCCATAAAGAGCCTTTCTCAATTTATAAACTTGGTTTCCTTCTTCGAAGCCTTGGGGCTGTTCAACATACACTTCTTCTTTGAGCTCCCCATTCAAGAATGAACTCTTTACATACATCTGGAAGACTGTTAAATATCTCTCAAATTAAAAAACATTGTTCTCTAAAATACTAAGGAAAAATTTATAATTGCTTGCTTCGAAAACCTCGTGCAACATTAACTATGAAGATGTTAACTGTTACATTTAGGCTGCCTTCTTGGCATGCCCACCTGCATAATATAACAAACACGATCCATATATATTATTACCACTAGTAATAGAGTAACAATAGTCTTCTAACATATGTCTTAATTATATATGCATGCATTATATAACAAACATGATTCATATATACTATTAGCGCTACCAATAAGATAATAATTGTTGGTCCCCGATCAGAGTGTTTTGTATGCAGCGGAAGTATTAAATTAATCTTGCACTTATCTTGCTAAGGTCTTGACTTAGCAATTGTTTATCAAATGTGTTTTAGCTCGAATATTCATTAATCCAATATTGCAGTTTATACTTCAACATTTGATGTGTTGAGTTTCAAATATATATGCGCAGAATATAACAATATAAAGTAGTAAAGGACATAGGGATTTTATTGTGGTTCGAACAATTGTTCTACGTCCACTCTTCTATCCTCTGACTGAAAATTCACTAGAAGAATGAGTTCAAGGTCAGGCCTGATCTCTAACGTTGAACAACTCCTCTGTCTGGTAAGCGCGCTCCTTCAAGCACCTCAATCTACAATCTTCAACCAGTGTTGCTCCGTAGAGTGAGGACAAGCCTCCCTTCTCCTTGGATGTCGACTGCTGGGAGTTTTAAAGTTCTTCCCGGAACCTATCCTTGTGTTGGCGTTGCTTGTAAGAATTATGTTTGCACGACAATCGTGACCGCTGGATTCTTTCCAGAGTAGAAAGAATCCCAAAATAACCTTAGAAGCTTAACTTCGCAGGTCTCGAGCTTTAAAGATGAAAGCTTAAGAAAAGCTTCAGTCAAGAACATAGCTCGAATGTGTTTGGTCTGTTTTTGTTATCTCTGAGCGTAGAATTTCGTGAACCTTTGAATCAATTAAGGATGACACCTATTTATAGGTGAGGATTCAAACGACTGTTTGAATCCTATCCGTTAGACTCAAAGGCATTGCTAGCCTATCTGCATTCTTCTTTTTTCTGTAGTGGACAGAGACTCTTCATGTCTCCTCGCTCTGATTGGCATAGCGTCTATCTATTACCGTCTTTGTCAGAATGGATCCTTCGTAGGTCTGAACCGTCCTTTGTGTATCATGATTATTCTATCTTCTGATTCGTCAGGTTTCCTTGTGATTTGTGATCCTTTTAAAATTCATCTTTGTATATTTTCCTAATTGTTGATTGTTGTTTGCTGGCTTCTAGCTCGCGGGTGGCTTCTCAGCAGTTTGAGCTCAGACCTTCGGATTCTGTTGGATTATTCTTTCAGCATTTGTAACGTTCCTCTCCATTGCTGGCCCCTATCTTCTTTTCGCAATCTTCAGCAATTCATCAAGTCTGCTGACTCCTTCAGCAACCATGATTTTTCTTTTTTCTAATTCTATTACAACTCGAGTATGAATTCGTATACATGACTTTTACAATTAACTCGATACTCAGTTGCTAGAGCTTTGATGCACCAAAACATATCATCCTAAGACTATGAATCAATTACAATCATGTTGGGATTGTATACTGAAAGCATATATGATTAAGTGTTTTGTACACTGGTCTTCATATATGTGTTGCTACAACAATGCTCGCTGTCTGAAGAAACAAACATACAACGAACCATAATATCCTATTACCTCGCCTATAGGGATGACCATATGGTGTGTAGGACATCACAGAGGATCATATGAGTCGTTTGACCTAGCGAGATATAAACAGTATCACAGCTGAGATAATCCCTGGATAGGCTGTCGGTCTAAGCTGCAGCACATCGGTTCATAAGTGAGCTTATCCTAGCTACTTGATGTGTCGGTACATGGTTATGTATTGATGGGATCAAAAGTGGGATGTGCCATTCTCATTGACATATGAATGAGCCAGATCCCTAACATACTTCCTATGATCTTAAACCTAATAGAAGGATAAGGGGCACACACAGATTGACCACACTTTGATTTACCATGGTGGTGAGTCTTACATGTACTCTTATACCCGTATTTTGGGTGTTGGCAATTTGTGTGTGGCCTGCTTAGGCTGGACGTTTAGGTAAGCATATCCGTGTCAGGGTGGTGACATTCCCTGAGGAGCTCACGAGGTTCATTATGCTAAACCCTGAAGGTGGAATTATTTACTTGAGGCATAACTGAAAAGGAGTGAGTGGTATTACTCAGGAAATAAGAGATTAATTAATTGTGGCTGATTGTCATAAGTCAAATTAATTGATGAATGTCTAAAACCTTAAATATGTAGATCATGTTAGTTTGGTGCAACCCGTTCCTAATAACGTGGTAATAAAGGGGCGAGTGAGCATTGTTACCGTGGTGAAGGTTAAAACAATGTTTTATTAATTAATTATGTTCTGGGTTGAACAAGGAAGAGTTAATTAATAAAGATGGCCCACTTTATTATTTGCATCTGGTCCCTGGTCTGGCCCATGAACTGCTCAAGCCCATTAGGGTTAGGGTTTCTCAAAACACTAACACTATATATATGCCTTCTCTCTATCAGAACATTAAGTGATTTTAGTATATTGAATAAAAAGAGAGAGAAACGGCGGCGACTGATCAGAGGGAGAAACTGATCGATTTCTACAGATCTCGGATCCAACTTGGTAGATAATTCTCACCAGATTTCCAAGGAGCAAGGGAACAGATCAGAAGATCAGATCTGTAGGAACAACTGTCCACCGCCATTGTTCAGATTCAGATCCAGAGTTACTTCATCGTTTTATTCTCCGATCTAGACCTGTAGATCAAACGGTGAAGATCAGGTATTCCTAAATTCCATCCTCTGCATTTAATTTTGTAGGAGCATGCATAGGTTCGCATGGTTTATTTAATTGAAATTTATTCCTGATATCCTAAGAACGATCCTTGGCAAGAATTTAATAATGGCAACTCATGTTGTCCATCGTAGACTCAAACCCTACAATTGGTATCAGAGCGAGGTTCATATTCTAAGGCTATAGCTTGGATAAATTGAGATTAAATAAATATATATGTTCATGGATGGATTTAAATTGTTGTGGATGTTGTTGTTCTCGTGGCCTTCTCATTTTGGATCTGTTTTTCACCACGAGAAAATTTGAGGTTAGATTTAATAGGGAAAATCATGTAATAGATTTAGATCTATTTTTGTATTTTCTATTTTTTTTTAAATCTGTAAAAATTTGAGATCCGGAAGAATGAAGAACGAAGAACAAGTTCATTAGCTTTGACATCAGCCTCACCGTAGCCAGAAGCGCCGGCGGCGGCCACGGCCGCGCCAGAGACGGCAGAAAGGCGGCGGCGCCTGGGCTGCCTGCTGCTGGCGGCTAGGGTTTGCTGCCCGGGCTGTAGCTCGGGCTTGTTGGCCCAGAGGCGGCCCGTTGTCCTGGAAATTAGGGTTTGGCTGCTATTTTGGGCAAGAAACCCTAATTTGAAGCTCAATTGCTGTTGATGCAAGTCCAAATCAGATTTCAAGTCCCACGGAGGCCCAGTTTGAAGATCTGTACTGAAAAATAAATATTGTAATAGATTAGATTTAGGGGCCACGAGAAATTTTCTTTGTTTATTTAATTATTTCTTGTACTGATGTGATTTATTATGTGCGCACTAGTAAATAATAGGAATCATGATTATTTTCTTTAATTATTTACTGTTTAAGTATGTTGTAATTTTTAAATTATCAAGCATGCTTTATATGATTTATTTTATGTTTTAAATTGTGTCTATAAATTCCAGGATTCATATTAATTTATGATGGAATTTTAGATATGACATAATTTATGAAAACATAAAATAATGTGTGCGCATGAAACCTTTAGAATTAAAAAAATACTAAGTTGGATTTTGGTTCTTTTCTAACCAAGATCATTAAACCTCCACAAATACGACTTCTCATTAGAAGTAAGGTATTTCGAAGCGTAAACGTCTACTCGGGTAGCTTGCATTAGAAGTAACTTACCAGTTCTATGTGATGAGGTTTCCAAATAAAACATTTATTTTAAGATGAGAAGTGGGAGCCTCTAAGCAAACGTCTACTCGGGTAGCTTGCATTGAGACAACTCTTACATGTCACTAAGATTAATCTAAATGGGATAACAAAGGATGTAAAGGGCATGCGGTATGGGTCGAGTACGTATGCCAAATTTCCTTTTATCATCCGGAGTTAGGATTGTGGTTTATCTGGCTTTGATGTTGCCTGGAGTATAACTCATTTGTGATGTCCCTGCTCGGGATAGGTGAACATGGTCTAAAGATCTCCAATATTAATTTCTTTTGCTGGCGGATACCTGGCATGGAGAGAAATTAAAGGACCTATTTTGGTCTGGTTGAGCGTTTGCCGTAAACGTCTACTCGGGTAGCTTGCAGTAAATTAGCTTGGGCAATTGGAGGAAGCAAATTGCATTATTTTATCTAAAGGTTCTATGCATATTTGTTTTAATTGTTCGTAGTATGTGCTTACCTTAATTCGCTTATTTGTTTTCACATATGTCTATTATTGCATCGCAATTCAATCGTACACAATTCGTTGACTAGTCCGAATTTTCCTGGATGGAAAAGTTACATTGTCAAGCTCTTGGATTCATTTGGACATTTGTTTGTTCTGCAAACTCCCTGTCTGAGTTCGCCGACTGATACATCTTCCGATGAGGAGCATGCTCAGTATCACATGTGGATGTGGTCGAATGGCATGGCTAGACAATATATCTTGGCTGGTATGTCAGATGCACTGCGTCCTCGTTATAGTGATGTATGGCTTGCACGTTACATTATGCGATGTCTTGACGTAGCAATTGGCGGACTCGATGGACATGCTAGATCTAGTCTTATAAAGCGTATTGTAAGATAGAAAATGGGTCAGAACTGTTCGGTACGTGAACATGTGGAATCACTCATCCAGCTCATAGGTGAGTACACATTAATGGGTGGTCAAATTGACAATGATGTCAAAATTGACTTGATACTCATTTGATGACTTCAGAATTTCTGTTGAGAAAAACAAGAGTGAGTATACTGTTCACAGTCTGCTCAAGGATCTTGTATCAACAGAAGCTTCTTCAGTCTTTTCTGTGAGTCACTCTGATTTGCTTCCGAGTCGAAAGAGTGATGTCAAAGAAAAAAGGAATGAAGGTAGCAGTGGGAGCAGTCTTGCCTTATCAGTTCATTCCAAATCTCTTGCTAAAAGATCTTCTAAATCACCTCATAATGACATGAAGAAGAAGAATGGTAAAGGATAGAACAAAGGAAAGAAAGATAACAAGAAGGACAAATGTTTTAAGTGTGGCAAGAAGGGTCACTGGAAAGTAAATTGTCCAAGTTTGGTAACTAAGGGACAAGGTATGTCATCTTTTGCATTGCTTGTTGAAACATGTTTAGTATCGATTTTCTTCTCCTTAGCGGGTAGTGGTAACTGAGGTCACTAATCGTGTTTGCTACACTTTGCAGGGAATCAAGCTTAATGCTTGAAGATGGCGGGATTACCATCTCCATGATTGATGCTGGAAGTTGCTTCTTCAGCTGATGGAGATTTTACTTTGAGTTTATGTTAAAAAACTAAGTTTTGATTCAAGTTTCTGAAGAGATGTTGTTTTGAGAAACAATATTTTTCATCTATTGTTATGGATCATCAGTTATTCGATAGAGTTTTTCTATCATGATGAATAATAGTATTTTCTATTATGGATGTTTATCTCTTCATTACTTGATTACATAAACTATCAGTGTTCTAATGTATAATTTAAAAGAATCTCTATAGAGATAGGTTACATCAGTCTAAGTAGTTTTAAGTAATTCATGGAATTATGGATTCAATCCAGGTATTCCTAAGAATGGTACTTATGACAACTACTTAGAGGTACAAGATGGTAACCAGACATTTTAATAGGCGATTGTATCTCTATAGGTTATTTCATGTTTGCTCTGGTTTGCTGGTTTGAGTCTACTTCCGCAGTAGCCTTAACAGGCATTGATACTGTAATCATTTAAGATTTGAATATGTTTATCTAGTTCACTACAAGTCTTAGTCTCTTGCTTTATTAAGAGCGTTTAAGACTAAGGTAGAGAATAATTTAAACAAGACCGTAAAACATTATGGTTCATTCATAATGATGTATCTTAAGTGATGGGTTTTTTGAAGTATCTGGCAGAGCAAAGGGATTGCATCCCAATTAACTACACCTATTATCCCTCGATTGGGATAGTGTAAGTAAAACGAAATAAGATTCTTTAAAATTTTATAAGTTATGCCAGCTTTGCCAAATTTTCATTTTTGGGAAGAGCGCCAAATGCAGTTGTGTGTTTGTTTAATCTAGTGCCTTCTAAATATGTTCCAAATACCCTAGCAGACCTTGACTTTGTCAAAAGGGCAATGACGGGTAATTTGGCTGTTAAGCTGATATAGGAAACTGATTGTTTGAAAGAAAGGTTTAAGCTAATATTGCTTTGTGGGCTATTCCAGGTAAACGAAAAAGATGGTAGCTTTGTGTATTCTAGATACAAGCAAGTAGTATAGGATGAAACCATGAATCCAAATGTGAGATTGTTCTCTAACGTTTTAGAGAAGACAATTCAAATCCATCAGGAAATACCCTGTGGCATATTGAGCATACCTTGGAAGGTATGGTACCAATTGCACAGTCACCTGTGTAAGGTGGTAAACCACAAATTAATGCACCATTAACTGACAACGTAAAAGGAGCATCGTTGCAGTGGGAGGTTGCCTTAACAGGCTTAATGGTACTAGTTCATGGAAACAGTCTCTTGACTTGTTCCCAGTTTAACGAACAACATCGTACTTATCCCTTAAAGTGCAACGAAGCTGTTATGACAAACGATGCAGTTTAATGACGTCAAGTCATGAATTCAGAAATGAATCAGTAAAGCTTATGGTTGTATATCAGGATCAGTGATTGCTAAATAGCTTACCAACTATAAGTAACTCATTGATATACAAGAAAAAAAATGCTCGAATGGTAACCTAGTATATTCGAGTGTCTAGTTTAGTGAGTAAGGTATGTTTCACAACAAGACCTTTTCTCTTGTTGCAACTATTAAACCCATTCGAATTCTTTTAACTATAACAGGACATATGAATCTAAGTATCTGGAAGATAGATGATATCATCCGTATTTTATAAACGGGTACCTTGATAAAAGGTGATGACTTCTATGTGCAACAACCAGATAAGTTATGTCTGGTAAAGTGAAAAGCATCATGTCTGGAAGCCAAGGTAGTTCAAGCATGAACTTAAAGGAGCTTCAAGGTCGTGTAACAGACATTTCAATAGTGTCTATCGAGAATGATAGTTTCATGTACCAGTTATGTGTCAGCGGAAGCGTGATTTTCCTTGCACATTATGTAGATGGTATTTTCACATTCGGAAACAGAGTGGAGATATTATCAAGCATAAAGAGATGGTTATCCGAACAGTTTCAGAAGTACGACTTATGAGATTCTGGAACATCTTTTAATTAAGGTCTTGTGTTGTCACAAGAAAGGATGTTCAGGTATCTCAAGTCGCTTAAATTGATTCTGTGGTGAGTCGTTCATAGCAAGAAAGATTGTTGTCTTTCTATATTGTAAATGAACGAAGTTAGATATCTGTAATGCTATAAGCATGTTAAACAGATATTAATTCAACTCAGGACAAGCACATTGGTTTACAAATGTGCCGTGTGAGTTGAATGGCATCGGATATCTAGAAGGAACATAAGGAAAGGAAATCGACCTCTAACTATGTGTTGGCCTTGGAGGAGGAGTTATAGGAATCTAACACAGAAGTGTGTTGCAGATTCCGGTATGAAGGCTGAGTTTTTGACAGCTTGATTAGCTTTGCAAGAAGCAGTATAACTCCGATGTTATCCTCAAAAGGTGTGTGTTCTGAGTTTGCCTAATAAAATCACATGGAATTGTGATCATGTTGGTGCAATGACAAACTCAAGGGAACCCAAGACTCACAAGGTGGTGAAACACATAGGATGTGTGGTATCACATCATACAAGAAATCGTGACAAGAGGTGACGTGAATGCAGTGGGAGTGATTGATAGTATAGACGCACTTAATATTTTGATAAAGCAATGGTATTATGCTTTAAGTATAAGTGGTAGATTGTTGGGATTGTATACTGAAAGCATATATGATTAAGTGTTTTGTACACTGGTGTTCATATATATGTTGCTACAACAATGATGGTTGTCAGATGAAACAAACATACAATGAACCATAATATCCTATTACCTTGCCTATAGGGATGACCATGTGGTGTGTAGGAGATCACAGAGGATCATATGAGTCGTTTGACCTAGCGAGATATAAACAGTATCACAGCTGATACAGTCCCTGGATTGGCTGTCGGTCTAAGCTGCAACACATCGGTTCATAAGTGAGCTTATCCTAGCTACTTGATGTGTCGTTACATGGTTATGTATTAATGGTATCAACAGTGTGATGTGCCATTCTCATTGACATATGAATGAGCCAGATTCCTAACATACTTCCTATGATCTTAAACCAAACTGAAGGATAAGGGGCACACACAGATTGACCACACTTTGATTTACCATGTTGGTGAGTCTTACATGTACTCTTATACCCGTATTTTGGGTGTTGGCAATTTGTGTGTAGCATGCTTAGGCTGGACGTTTAGGTAAGTATATCAGTGTCAGGATGGTGACATTCCCTGAGGAGCTCACAAGGTTCATTATGCTAAACCCTGCAGGTTGAATTATTTAATTGAGGCATAATTGAAAAGGAGTGAGTGGTATTACTCAGGAAATAAGAGATTATTAATTGTGGCTGATTGTCATAAGCCAAATTAATTAATGAATGTCTAAAACCTTAAATATGTGGATCATGTTAGTTTGGTGCAACCCGTTCCTAATAATGTGGTAATAAAGGGGCGAGTCAGCATTGTTATCGTGGTGAAGGTTAAAACAATGTTTTATTAATTAATTATGTTCTGGGTTGAACAAGGAAGAATTAATTAATAAAGAGGGCCCACTTTATTATTTGCATTTGGTCCCAGGTCTGGCCCATGAACTGCTCAAGCCCATTAAGGTTAGGGTTTCTCAAAACCCTAACACTATATATAGGCCTTCTCTCTATCAGATCATTAAGTGATTTCAGTATATTGAATAAAAAGAGAGAGAAACGGCGGCGGCTGATCAGAGGGAGAAACTGATCGATTTCTTCAGATCTCGGATCCAACTTGGTAGATAATCCTCACCAGATTTCCAAGGAGCAAGGGAACAGATCAGAAGATCAGATCTGTAGGAACAACTGTCCACCGCCATTGTTCAGATTTAGATCCAGATTTACTTCATCATTTTATTCTCCGATCTAGACCTGTAGATCAAACGGTGAAGATCAGGTATTCCTAAATTCCATCCTCTGCATTTAATTTTGTTGGAGCATGCATAGGTTCGCATGGTTTATTTAATTGAAATTTATTCCCGATATCCTAAGAACGATCCTTGGCAAGAGTTTAATAATGGCAACTCATGTTGTCCATCGTAGACTCAAACCCTACAAATCAAAGGGGTTTTTATAATATCTAAGAATATTCCTAACAATAATAGTTGTTGGGAATTATTTGTATATTCCTCCCTTAGATCAAAATAGTAAAAGGTTTTGTTGAATCAAAGCCTTTGATGGTCCCGGATTATCAGGGTATAACTTAGCAGCGGAAAATGTGGTTAATCGTTTTCTTGCACTTGCTGGTTAACCAACTGACTGGGACCTGTCAGTTGGTGATTCAAGACTTAGAAAATTTAGGCCTTGTTTGCGCAGTTATCAGTTTTCAGAGTATACACCAGCACTTGGGTGCTGGGTTTAAAATAAGAATGTAATGCAGAAAACTGATAAAGACAAAGGGTTTATAGTGGTTCGATCAACTGATCTACATCCACTCTCCAGTCGTAGCACTGGAAATTTCACTAAGAGTAATCAGGTACAAGTGTCCTACGATCTATCTCTAGCTGGTGAATGCCTCGTCCACCAGTTCACTAGATTAACCGCTCCCGGCCTTGTTTCCTTCTTCAACTCTGATCAGCTGGTGGAGTGCGAGCACGTCACTTCAACCTCCACAGCTTCACTGGGTGTTTAGTTCTCCCAAGAACGTATCTTCTCAATACGGCAAAAGCCCGTAATAACTCAAGTGCTGGCTGGCACAAGAGCTGCTGTGAACTTCCTCGGAAGAGAAAGAACACCAAGGTGATCAGTAACTTACAAGCTGGAAGCTTGAAGTCTCGTGTTTGATAAATCAACACACGGATAGCCTTTAGAAAGGCCTCGAAAGTTGTATGCGCTTCTACTTGCTTGAGCGTAATAAATTTGCAGTCTTTCGGTAGGTGAACTGTATTGAATGTTGGTGGATCCCAGGTATTTATAGCGGAGGGATCCGATTCAAATCTTCTAGCCGTTTGGACATATCCGGAAAAGGTCTCTGTCCTCGCATGTCCTTCAGACGGCGGCAGGTAGGAATTTCCGGAAAGCGCCATGCTTTTGTCCACTTTATCTGACATTGATCTCTTTATGTCAGAACGGCACTATTCGTCAGTACGAGGAATCGGAACTGGTGTCTTGAACTGATAGACTTTAAGGTATCCTCCCTTAAAAGTCATACTTTGTCAGTTAATTCCTCGACGAATCTTCTTTTTGTCTCTAAGACTCTGGGAGAGAGAATCTGTAATTCTGCTGGTAACATCCGACTGGTAGATCATTCTGGTGATCTTGTGCTGGCAGTCTCTGCTGGTGACTTGCGCTGGCACAATCTAAGTCTACCAATATGTCTGATGTTAACTCTTGGAATCTCCCATGACTGGTGACTTCACCACTGGTGAACAGTGTCAGTGAGAACACC
Source organism: Plectranthus barbatus (assembly GCA_026898455.1). Classification (NCBI taxonomy): domain Eukaryota; kingdom Viridiplantae; phylum Streptophyta; class Magnoliopsida; order Lamiales; family Lamiaceae; genus Plectranthus; species Plectranthus barbatus. The sequence goes on from JAPKLW010000756.1 coordinate 294,914, forward strand.
TATTCTGCTGGTAAGGTTTGTCAGCCGCCTGCTGATGAAAACCTTCCCAACTGGTGAACAGTAGCCAGTCGTGAGCTCTTTCTCATGCTGATGAACAGTGTCAGCACGAGTCTTGTCAGTCGCTTGCTGGTGAGACTTCTCTCAACTGGTAAGTACATCTCATGCTGGTGATCAGTAGCCAGCATGAGTCTTGATCAGCTGCGACTTACAACTCAAAAGACCTAAACAGGACTTTACATTTGAGACTAGAGCTATTCTAGAGACAAACTGACGCTGGTAGGACTTAGGATTTGATCCACCAAAACACCAAAACTAGAATCTAGACAAGTAGCTACTGGGGAAAGGAAACTTAGCCAAATTTCCCAACAATTTCCCCCTTTTTGGTGCGATCAAAGCCTAACCAGCGAGCACTCAGCTGATGAGGAAAGTTACAAAGTATTTCAGGGTTTTACAAAATAAACCTATCATATCTAAACCCATGAAACTACTTCCTCACATCAGCTCTAACTAAAATCTTCCCCCTCAAACCAGGAGAGATATTGCTCGTTCAAAATATGAAAATTGAGATCAGAGCAAAAAGATTTAAAGTGTGTGATACGAGTGCTGGTGCTGATTACACTCGAAGTGTAAGTTCAGCTGGTAAGTAAATACTTAGACAATTTGTTGGACAATGAGGAATTGTCATCAACTTGTCAGTTATCAATCCATTTAATATGTTGCAGTTACAAGTACAGGATAGAAAACTGACTAGTCTAGAGATACAAATACTTACAACAAAATGAAGAAACAAGATTATGGCTGAGAAGATGATCCTGGTGATTGAGTTCTGCTTGTGAGCGACCTCATGATCTCAGTGAGCGCTGCCATATCTTGTCTGCTCTTCTCCCTTTCCTCAGCAGCAATTCTCCTCTCCTCTTCAGCAAGACGAGCTCTCTCTGCCTCAGCACGTGCTCGCGTACTTTCCCCCTCTTGGATCCGCACCAAAAAGGAGGACACTCCAGCGGTTACAGACTCCATCTGTCGAGCAATTTCAGTGCGGAAGGTGGCGAAGCGCTGGTCCATCCTGGCATCAATGAGTGCAAGAAGCTGCGCAGGAGGATGGATCTCGGAGATTGGCATTGCTGAGACTTCAATGGAAGAGGAGGGCACATCAGGTGCGGAAGGAGCCATTGCTGGTTCAGATACAGCTGATTCTTCCATTGGGGCTGGCTCCTCCGCTGGCACTGCAGCTGCTGCTGGTTCCTCTGCTGGTACATCAGCTGCTGCTGACTCCTCTACTGGTACTTCGACTGCTGGCTCCACTACTGGCACTGCTGCTGGAGCTGGCTGGACTTGTTCAAAAATGGGTGGGGCTGTGAATTCCACCACTTGCCAGTCCATAGAATCAGGGACGAGATCGCCCGAGACAATAGGAACAGGAGGGACGGCAAGGGTCAGCCACCAACCACGAGAGGGATCCTCCTCTACTAAGTGGTCTACCAGCAGAGCGCTGGCAGCCATGTCGAACAATATAGCATGGTAGGGAGGGATCCTCGGGAGGGTAACCAGCACTTTGAGGCGACGGAGCGCGTACGTCAGCTGGTACCCCCGACTGGTGACTCGAAACTGGAGGAAGGGTAACTTGATCTTTTTCAGTGGCGGGAGGCCGGAGCTTCCAGTCAGCTGCCTATACTCAGCGATTTTCAGCAAGCGGCGCTTGATCCTCCTTGTAGACAGCTGCTGGGGGCATTCAGGATCAGTGCCCATGAAGGCATGAGCCCAGTCCTCCTCCGCTCTCCAGTAGCCAAGACCCAGCCTGGCATAGAGGACCGCCCGCTTCTCCACTGTCAGCAGGCGCTCGCATCGGTCAAAAATCCTCCACCTCCGGAACTCCAGACATAGTTCTGGATCCACCCTCCAGAGTCTTCGGTAGCTGGATATCATTTCGTCATTGACGGCATTCTCCACCTCCGCCGTGATATTTTCAGCATACTCGTAGAGAGTGGAATTGAAGTATTCCACTGGCTGCAGGGGCAGGCACCAGTCAAAAATTCTTGAGGCATATACCGACTGGTGGGGGAGTCCGCTGATTGGGATTATGTTGTAGATAGAGAATTCAGGCACCCTGGAATTATAGAATGCCATCTCCCCGCGGTGCTCGCACCGGTGCACCCCTGTCACTCGCGACTGGAAGGTATCCTCATCAATCAGTTGATGCTCTTGGATGCAGAGCATGTAAGGTCGCCTCTCAGTACGTGCACGCCTAGCTGATGATGTAGAGGATGCTGCTGGTCGCCCGGAAGTTGATGTCGAGGCATCTGTAGATCGGGGGCGACTGGCAGGACGACGAGCCTTATCATCAAGGTCTAGGAACAGATCCCTTGGCTCCATCCTCTGCACCATGGAGTAATGTATCACCTCCTCAGCTGCCGCCTGCTCCGGCTCCTCAGCCCTTGGCTCCTCTGCATCCTCGGATTCAGAACTGACATCCGAGAAGCTCGCCAGTTTTACCGGGGTGGTCGCCCGCTCCTCAACTCCACCACTGGCACCCCCGTGCGCAGCCAGTGGGTCTTCTTCACCTCCACCACCCCCTTGCGCGGGTGGAGGGACTTCAGCGACCTCCTCCTCTTGGTACTTATCCACAAGGGATAGTACATCCTCTTCAGCGCCCATGACCATCAGGCGGGTAAAAGATTCTTCTGATAAGATCTGGCCTGGAGCTGGTGCTGGTGGCCTTGCACTTGTAGTTGGGGCAACTTCCCATTTGCCTTTAGCCACCTGGTGCACCTGCTCCGCCAGTTGCGCCTGACGTCTGGCCTCATGCTCAGCCTGCACCTTTGCAAAGGCTTCATCGCGGGCTGCCAGCTCAGCCTCTCTTCTTCGCTGGTCGGCCAAGGCCTTCAGCCTTGCCTGGGCCTGCTTTTTCCTCACAATGGAGGCTTGTTGCTCCTTCTTGGCCTGCTCCACCAGTTTCTGAGCTCTGGTCTGAACCCTCTTGCGCTTCCGGGTCATCCTCTCTATGGTCTCCTCCTCAGTCAGTCCAAGAACGGACTTCTTGACTGGTATCGAGATTTTCCCGGATGCTGGTTCATAAGCAACAGCTAGCGGAGGCTGCTGATGCTGGGAAGTCTTAGGCTTCTTGTGGGACGGCTTCTTGGTGACTGGTACAAGTTGTACGTCCCGTGGGTGGATACCAGTCGCCTCAGCCACCGCGCCTTCCATCGAGACAAATAGAGACTCGAGCTCGCTCTTTCTCTTCAGCTCAGCCCTAGCCTCATCGGTCAGTGGGAGAGCCACAGCTGGCACTTGCTCCCCCAGGTCTTCTGAGTCCTCCTCAGAAACGACCTCAGCAGGGTCCACTGCTGACTTCCCTTTCAGCCTGCGTGGCTTCTTGTAATCTGGGTGAGGCAGCTTCACCTTCGTGGCTGGTATGAAATCGGAACCAACCAGCTGTTCCCCCTGATCCACGCCATCACCCAATTCCATCTCCAGGATGTGGCTGATCCTCAGCCCGAAGGATACGGCGTGAGCAAATCTGCCGTCAGTCGGAACATTGATGTTTCTCTGTCTACATTTTCCAGCAACCGGCCGAAGAAGAATTCAGCCCAGTTGCCCTCAACCCCGTCGACAAGCGCACACATCACTGAAAACTTGCGCAGGCTCAGCTCAGCGTACGATCCGACCTCACATTGCAGCATGCGCACCACAATGTCGCATACCATCTGCCAATATTCTTCCATTTCTGACTTCCTCATTCCAGTCCGGAAGATGGTGACTTCTGGCTTCTTCCATTGCGCCCACCTCCTCCGGAATTCCACTGTATCATCCTGATGATACGTGGCCACTTCCTCTCCTTCATTCCTCAGTCCGAAGAGATTGGCGAGGTATTCCGCGGTGACGGTGATCAGGTGGCCGAAAACTGAAGTGGTGAACGACTTCCTGTCGTCAGCAATAACCGCCCTAGCATAGAACTCCGCAACCATATGAGGATGGAAAGTGCTGGGGGTCGCTGTGAGGTACGGTCGGAGCTGTTCTCGGTCGATCATCTCCATCAGCTCCTCCCCGAAATGTTTCTCGGCCAGTTTCTCATTCAAAATTTTCTCTTTCTGAACCTGAGCAGCCCTAATCTGCGCGTTAGAGAGCTGTCGCCTGGTCGCCGGCCTGTTCAACTGAACCAGTCGGGCGAACGGATAGGTGTAATCGATATCCTCGATCTTCACTATGCCAGTATACGTAGGCATATGAGCTTCAGCGACTGGTAGGTCTGGTGAACCAGACTAGGATGATGTAGATATAGATGGAGGGTTATCAGCTGGAGGTTGAGAAGATGATGCCATGACTTCAAAAAGATTCAAGGTTCAGAAAATTTCAAGGGAAGATGAGAGAATTTTGAGAGATATTAGGGTTCTGAAAGTAGGGAAACATAAAGGTTAACCCGAAAGAAGTGATCGGGTATATATACTCGGGCCATGCAGGATCAGACGTCCAGGATCAACGCTCAGCAAGCGAGGATCGACGGTCATCAGCAGACCCGGTTCCCTATGGTGACGTGCGCGGTCGTGCTGACGGGTGCCACGACGTGGAGCTGACATGGCACACGCCGATTGGTGGCATCCAAGCGTCGGACTGCGCAGACACTGTGCACATTAAATGTGGCATTAAATGCCGCATTAAATTCTGAGGACTGTACACGCTACTTGGATTTGAACAATCCCGCCTTTTCTGAGACAGCTGGCATGACTGGTCATTAGTAGCATATACCAGTCGCATACTTCCCCCTAACTGGTTGGCCTCTTTATCAGTTGGCAACTGATACTCATACTGGTGCTGGCTTACTTAGACAAATTGAGAGTTTGGACTCAATTTTTGCCAGTCGCGGAAATTCCATCAGTTATCTGCTGGGAACTTCGGAATGAGAGCTGGGACTCATTTCCTTAGACAATTAAGAAATAAGTTCCGCCAGTAGGTACCACTAGTGAGTTTGAGATACCACTTAAAATAAAAACAACTAAGAGCTTGGACTTAGTCGTAATCAGCGTCCTTCAGAAGATCAAGAACAGAATGAGAGCTAGGACTCATTCTTCCTCATCATTGGGGCTCGCATCAATCTCCATAAGACCGAGTTTGATGCACAACTCCTTGAATCTTGCTTCTGGAAGGGGTTTAGTGAAGATGTCAGCCAGTTGATCTTCAGTTCTGATGTAGTCCACGCTGACATCCTTCTTCTCGACATGATCACGTATGAAGTGATGTCGAATGTCTATGTGCTTGGTTCTGGAATGATGAACCGGATTCTTCGTGATGTACATAGCACTGTTGTTGTCGCAATAGATGGGAACACAGCCAGTGTCCACTTCATAATCCTCCAGTTGTTGCTTGATCCAAATAATTTGAGCACAGCAACTGGCAGCGGCAACATATTCAGCTTCAGTGGTAGATGTAGCAACTGAGTGCTGCTTCTTGCTAAACCAACTGATTAGCTTGTGTCCTAGAAACTGACACGTACCACTGGTACTCTTTCGATCTATACGGCATCCAGCAAAATCTGAATCTGAATATCCAATGAGTGTGAGCTCATCATTCCTGGGATACCATATTCCAAGAGATTCAGTCCCC
>JAPKLW010000756.1:305508-334363 GCA_026898455.1 Plectranthus barbatus
GACATCCTCGACCTCAGGAACATCTTCAGCCAGTTGGCGTAAGGTCCTGCGCACTAAAGTAGCTTCATCAAAAACAACATTGCATGTTATTTCCACAAGCTGGGTAGTCTTGTTAAATACTCTATAGCCCTTGTGAGAGGGATGTCCATATCCGACAAACACACCCTCATCAGCCTTAGGCGAGAAAGCATTTAACTTCGACTTCCCATTATTATGGATATAACATGGTGAACCGAATGCACGAAGATGAGCTATAGAAGGCTTACGACCAAAATACACTTCGTAGGGAGTTTTCTGGAGTCTGTCGTTGATCCCGCTTCTATTCTGAGTGTAGCAGGCAGTCACCAACGCTTCTCCCCAGAAACTCTGTCCCAAGCCGGACTCAGCCAGCATGGACCGGACCGCTTCTTTCAGCGTCCTGTTCCTACGTTCTGCCAGTCCATTCTGCTGCGGTTGCCTTGGAGTAGATCTCTCATGTTTGATCCCGGCCTCCGCGCAAAAATCCATCAGCAGACTGTTGCAGAATTCAGTCCCATTGTCTGATCGAATTCGCTTTACCACAGCTTCTCTCTGTTTCTGAGCTTGGATGATCAACTCTGGAAGAATGATCTTCACCTCATCCTTGGTTCTGAGAAGCTTTACCCAGGTATAGCGCGAGTAGTCATCGACTACCACCAGCGAATATCGTCTTCCTCCAATGGTTTGCGGTGTTACTGGTCCAAACAGGTCCATGTGTAACAACTCGAGTACCTGACTGGTACTGGGGCAGACTGGCGACTGGTTCTTGAAGGACTTCTTAGTTTGTTTGCCTTGCTGGCAAGCTTTGCAAATTCCTTCCTTCTTGAACCCGCCCTTGGGAAGACCATCTACAAGATCATGCTTGGTTAGATAATTAATAGTTTTGAAATTTAGATGACTTAACCTTTTGTGCCACAGCCAGTTAGTTTCCATGGAACTGGTGGCTACAAAGCATGTATCAGTCTTCCCGCTTTGCCAGTCAACAACATAGAGACATCCTTTCCCGACACCTTTCAGCTTGGTCTCGCCAGACTCTTCATTCTTGATCTGGCACCCTGATTTGTCAAACACAATGGTATAACCATTGTCGCACAGCTGACTGATGCTCAGGAGGTTGTGCTTCAGATTGGTGACAAGGGATACATTCACAATTCTGACATCATCCTTCTCGATGCAGCCCTTGCTAATAACTCTGCCCTTGGAGTTATCACCAAAAATAACTGGAGGTCCTCTGACCTTGGTGAGCTCAGAAAATAGGAACTCCTCACCAGTCATATGAGCCGAGCAACCACTATCTATGATCCACTCGCTCGATCTCTGAAGCTGTGTTGCATGATCCTGTTCCTGCAAGAAAATGAAATTATTTAGGTCCCCGATCATCAGCGGGTCCTGCAGGGTTAGATCTCTGGATCATTCCTTTTGGAATCCAGATTTGAGTAATCTTCAGCTCGGTGTTACCCTTGCTGACATCACTCGTGGCCTTTCCCTTCCTTTTAAAATAATGCATGGATTTGTTTTTGGAAGGTGTGGCTGTGTGTGCGGTTCCTCTAGAAGTATTCTTCCTCCGAGGGTGTCGGAAATTTCTTTCCGACCGCTTGTGTTGCCTTGGTGGTCTCTGGAATTGTGGACCACGATGATTAGCCTTCCCAGCCCTTGAGAAAAGGTTTTGATTGGGCTCAGGCCTCCGATAGGTGTTCCTCCTATCGGGAAATATCCTTCTCTCAGTATTCCGCTGAGATTTGGATCCCTTGTAAGCATGCTGGCAACTGGCATACTTGTAAGGTTGGGCGTGGAATCTCTGGACAGCTGGTGCTGACTGTCGGATTCCACTAGCAGCTGATGCTGACTTCCTAGCCTTAGAATATTTCGGCTTAGTCTGCGTCTTCGGGTATGCTGGCGTCCTGTCAGCAGAGGATCTTGCCAGTTGAGGATTTTGTCTTGATGACTCACCTATGTATCTGGACTTATGGTTCCTATGCTGATCAGCCACACGGGACTGACTGGCATTACCAGCTGGTGCTGATGCATTTGCTAGTTGGCCCTTACCCTTACCAGTACTGATTTGTTCGGGCTGATTTATGCTCAAGTCTTTTGTAAATCCCAACCCGGACTTATCAGAAGGCTTTCTCCAATGACTTAGAGCTGCTTCCAAGTCTTTTGAGCCTTTATTTAGAAAATTTATTTTATTTTCTTGCTCCAGAACGAGATTGTGAAAATTATCTCGCTCAGTTTTTGTAATTTGAAAAACTTGGAGCAACTCAAAGTGAGCCTTTTTCAAAGTGGCTAGCTCTTCACTGACTGACCTCGATTTTTCAATCTCCTTGGTCAAAATAGAAACTTGATCTTTCAGCGAAGTATTTTCGCCAGCCAAGACATTCTTTATTTCATAAAATTTTAAAAATTCTTTTTGAAGAATGTCTATAGTGACAGGTTCTGAGTCGGAGCAACGCGACTCAGAATCATCTAAACTGATAGAAGGCATGATATGCATTGGGGAAGCTGATGATTGTACCTGATCATCAGCTGCAAGTGCCTCTTCACTGTCAGCACTTCCTTCAGCTGACTCCTCGCCAAAGGCTGCCATGAGTGCCAGTAGAGCTTCCTCTTCTGACTCCTCGTCTGACGCATACTCCCCATCATCATGGTCGGGTATGTCAGGCACTTCAGTCCTGGTCAGCATAGCCTTGGCAACGGCCTTGGAGGCGCGCTCTTCAAAGAGCTTCTTCAGCCTTTCCCGCTCACCCTTTTCCACCTGTGGACATTCAAATTTAAGGTGATCAGGGGATTGGCACTGATAGCAAGCACGGGGAGCTCTCTTGATGAATTTTCCATCAGATGAGCTTAGAGATACTCCCTGTTTCGACTTGGCTTTCTCCAGGAGAACGGCCAGTCTCTTCATCTGTTGCTCAAGGTCAGCGATAGAGCTCTCGCTGTCTTTTGAGTTAGATCCCGATGTGGCTGGGATCTCTTTCTGCTGGTTGTGCTGGGCAGCAGGTCTGTCAGCATGGAAGGGCTTCTTGTGCTTCCATTTGAAGTCCTTCTTGACGAAGTAAGCTTCGTCTTGAGCTTTGATGCTGGGGGATCCCATGTTCCGGATGGCCTCATTCTTGTTTACCATCTGGATATCCCACTCGTGTGCCTGCAGTTGAGCAAATAACTCCTTGGGAGTCATCTTGGACAGGTCCTTCTCCTTCAGAGCTGTGGTCTTCACGAACCAGTCCTCCTTGGGCATCTTGGACAGGATCTTGGCATTAAGATCTTCATTTGAGCACTTCCTGTCCAGTGACTTTAGCTCGCTGACAATGGCGTTGAATCTCGCCTCCATCTCCTTGATGGTTTCTCCAGGCAGCATCTGGAAGGACTCGTACTTGTCCACTGCAACCTGCAATTTGTTGCGTTTCATTTGATCAGTTTCTTGACATAGACTATCAAGGTAATCCCATACTCCCTTGGCATTGTCAAACTGGAGGGCTTCCTCCATCAGCGACTCTGGAAGAGAAGCCAGGATCAACTCGTTAGCAATGGAATCCAACTGATTCCGCTTCCTGTCCTCGGCGTTCCATTCGCCTTGAGGCTTTGGGATCACAGCAGCTGGACGATCTCCTAGCTGGTGCTGTATCATGGTGATCTCGATTGGCCCTTTCTCCAGCACATCTTTTATTTCCGGATGGATGCTCTTCAGAGAAATGAGCGACCTCTTTCGCCATGTATCATGCTTCACCGTCTTGTAGTCGAGTAGCTTCGGATTATTCATCTTCGTGTACCTGAGCTAATCAACAGACAAACAAAGGAGTGCAAGGAAACGTGGATCTCGGTCCTAAGCGACTCAGAAACAATCGGTCTATAAGAACCGACTGCTCTGATACCACTTGATGGTCCCGGATTATCAGGGTATAACTTAGCAGCGGAAAATGTGGTTAATCGTTTTCTTGCACTTGCTGGTTAACCAACTGACTGGGACCTGTCAGCTGGTGATTCAAGACTTAGAAAATTTAGGCCTTGTTTGCGCAGTTATCAGTTTTCAGAGTATACACCAGCACTTGGGTGCTGGGTTTAAAATAAGAATGTAATGCAGAAAACTGATAAAGACAAAGGATTTATAGTGGTTCGATCAACTGATCTACATCCACTCTCCAGTCGTAGCACTGGAAATTTCACTAAGAGTAATCAGGTACAAGTGTCCTACGATCTATCTCTAGCTGGTGAATGCCTCGTCCACCAGTTCACTAGATTAACCGCTCCCGGCCTTGTTTCCTTCTTCAACTCTGATCAGCTGGTGGAGTGCGAGCACGTCACTTCAACCTCCACAGCTTCACTGGGTGTTTAGTTCTCCCAAGAACGTATCTTCTCAATACGGCAAAAACCCGTAATAACTCAAGTGCTGGCTGGCACAAGAGCTGCTGTGAACTTCCTCGGAAGAGAAAGAACACCAAGGATATCAGTAACTTACAAGCTGGAAGCTTGAAGTCTCGTGTTTGATAAATCAACACACGGATAGCCTTTAGAAAGGCCTCGAAAGTTGTATGCGTGCTTGAGCGTAATAAATTTGCAGTCTTTCGGTAGGTGAAGTGTATTGAATGTTGGTGGATCCCAGGTATTTATAGCGGAGGGATCCGATTCAAATCTTCTAGCCGTTTGGACATATCCGGAAAAGGTCTCTGTCCTCGCATGTCCTTCAGACGGCGGCAGGTAGGAATTTCCGGAAAGCGCCATGCTTTTGTCTACTTTATCTGACATTGATCACTTTATGTCAGAACGGCACTATTCATCAGTACGAGGAATCGGAACTGGTGTCTTGAACTGATAGACTTTAAGGTATCCTCCCTTAAAAGTCATACTTTGTCAGTTAATTCCTCGACGAATCTTCTTTTTGTCTCTAAGACTCTGGGAGAGAGAATCTGTAATTCTGCTGGTAACATCCGACTGGTAGATCATTCTGGTGATCTTGTGCTGGCAGTCTCTGCTGGTGACTTGCGCTGGCACAATCTAAGTCTACCAATATGTCTGATGTTAACTCTTGGAATCTCCCATGACTGGTGACTTCACCGCTGGTGAACAGTGTCAGTGAGAACACCTATTCTGCTGGTAAGGTTTGTCAGCCGCCTGCTGATGAAAACCTTCCCAACTGGTGAACAGTAGCCAGTCGTGAGCTCTTTCTCATGCTGATGAACAGTGTCAGCACGAGTCTTGTCAGTCGCTTGCTGGTGAGACTTCTCTCAACTGGTAAGTACATCTCATGCTGGTGATCAGTAGCCAGCATGAGTCTTGATCAGCTGCGACTTACAACTCAAAAGACCTAAACAGGACTTTACATTTGAGACTAGAGCTATTCTAGAGACAAACTGACGCTGGTAGGACTTAGGATTTGATCCACCAAAACACCAAAACTAGAATCTAGACAAGTAGCTACGGGGGAAAGGAAACTTAGCCAAATTTCCCAACAACCTTAGTAGATTGGTCGATCATTGCTAAATTCTAGCATAGTCTAGAAACTCCTATGTAATGTCCTGTTTAGGATAAATATCGAGTTGTAATAGATTAGGAAGTGCTTGAGAAGATTGCTGAAGGATTCAGCAAAAGGAACGAAGAAAGTTATGTCAAGCAACTTCGGGATGCTAGAAGAGTTCTCAGCAGATGGTAGCTGCTAGAGAAATCAGCAGACAAGAATGAGTGCTAGAGATGTTAGCGGTCAAGTGCTAAGAAGATTGATTGATAAGGCGTTAGCAATCATATGCTAAGGAAGAGACTGCTAGGAGTCTTACTCAGCAGTCAGAAGCAAAAGGTAGCAGATTGCTATGGAAGATAGCATTCGCTAGCATACAAGCAGATTGCTAAGGAATAGCAATCAGTAGTTAAGACCTATATGCTGAGTTACGCATCTGTTGAAGGAGTCAGCAGATCGAAGAGCGGATTGCTAGAAGAGCGTAGCATTCAAAAGATTTAGCAGATCGTTCCATATTCTCTGATAATGCTAAGTAAGGAAAATATCTAACAACGATCTCGAATACTACCGTTCTGACAAAGGTACAGTGAAAAGATAAAAGCTTTCCCGAAGTAGGTCGGAAAGTACTGTACGACACCAGAAAGGATGGATAAAGTTGATCTCCTATTGGACGAAGAAGCTGTTGTGTCTAACGGGTCTGGAGATTCAAATTTTGAATCTCCAGATATAAAGACGATGTCCAAACAGAGAGACAACTACTGCTTCCATTACTCACGAACTAAGGAAACTCAACCATATCTGAAAAGGCATTTACAGTGAGATCCCTTTGACAAAGCGAAAAGTGAGAAAGTAGTTAGTTCAGAGCATGAGACTTGAAGCATTCAAAGCTCTCAACAACCGTAGTGTCCCCCAATTGAAGATCAGACACTACATTAAATAGATTCCTTGACCTTGCTCAAGAATCTTCAATCATTGAGATACCTTCCAATCATAGGAAGCATCCAACAGTCATATCTCTGAAAAGAGATTGACTATTACGGGCAAAAGCCGCAAAACCGGATAAGTTCGGAGAAAACTATAAATTCTCCATTCCAGAAAAGGACAAGTTTTACGAAGGTGTGCTCTTGACTTGGCCGGAGCTGCGGACTAGAAGATTGAAGCATCGGAGGATAGCTTTGTAGTGGCTAGGTCGAAGGCTCACTACCTGCTACAAGTGTTCGGTGAATCCTTGTACTTCAATATCTTTTTAGTGAATTTTTAGCGATACGACTAAGGAGTGGACGTAGATCTATTGGATCGAATCACTATAAATATTGTGCGTTCTTTACTGTTTTATCATTTACTGTTTGTGTGGTGATTTGAAACCTAGCAACGATAGTTGCTAGAGTATTCGTCTGAAGAAACCCTAATTTCTACCTCGAGCTAAGAAATTTTTAAGAACTTAAGTGCAAGGTAAGCTTTAAACTTTCGTTGCATTCGTGTGTGTTTCTTGCTTGTTATTCACCACGACGACTCTGATCTGGGACCAACAATAGCATTCTAACACATGTCTTAATTATATATGTATGCGTTATAAACAAACATGATTCATAGATACTATTACTACTACCAATAAGGTAGTAATCGCATTCTAACACATGTCTTAATTATATATGAATGCATTATATAATAAACATGATTCATTGATACTACTACTACTACCACTACCAATAAGGCAGGAGCAGTCATTTAAAAATGTTTCAGTATTATTTGCTTGTGACATACCTTGTCCCTTGGTGTTAAACACATGACAATTTTCTTTTCCAATGTCCAACCTTGCCATACCTTAAACACTTGCTTACTTCCTCGAACCTTCTAAAGTAATCTGTAGGTTTTATGACCTTGCTCCCAATATTTACTTTATACCTCTTGCTTCATTCATTTTGCTTTCTAGTGAAATAGAAGGGTACTTAGCAGTAGATAAAAATAAAATTTTCCTTTGTTGAGATAAGATCTTGAAGTTGCCCATGCTTCATCTTATTTTTCTCAACTATCAGTTTGAAGTCATTAGGAGACTTTTGTAGCGAGCTGAGGATTAAACTGATACATCTGCGTAATGTGTACATGTCTATGAATTAAATCAAGGACATAAAAAATTCACACATTGATCCACAATCAGGTAATTACTGTCTCATAATAACCATATACTACAGAATATGGTAATCTTTTTCCATAAATTCATATGTCGCGATGATACTACATTATACCTTTCACATACTAAAAATTCTGAAACTCAAGCTGCAGTATAATGACGTTTGTCACAATGTGCATTCTCTTTCAAAAGAGGACTTATAAGTTATTGGATTAAGATAGGAAATTCCAAAGCAAAATAATGCTCAATGTCAATTAGTAAATATCGAGCAAGAGTAAAATGAGAAAAGTTAACATCAATATATCTGAAATAATTAACAATCTAAGAGGGAACCTACAAGTAAAACATAGAAAGAAACCTTTTGGTAAACCAATAATACTGTTTCCTCCAACTGCCTAATCAATTTTATTGCAAGCCACACATATTTTGACGTTTACTTTAAAACCACTCACACATATAGGGATGCTCGTGGTTTGGCTGAAACCGATCAAACCGACCAGACTGGATTAATTTAGCCGGTTTGGTTGATTATAAATCTAATTTTCAAACTGACGCTTTGAAAATTTTCAAAGCGGTCAAAACCATCTGGACCAGTCGTATGCATATATATATATAAATATATATATATATATATATATATGAAAATAAAAATAATAATTATAATAATTTATATAAGTTGTAGTTCACTAGGTAAATTTTTACCATTTTATAAAATTGATCCATGTTAAAATCTCTTGGCCCAACATATTCTACTTTTAGCTTTATTTTTTTTATAAAAATGAAAAATAGAAAATCTACTAATATGTATTAACTATTGAAATTAAATATTATAATTTTTTTACTTTTAATTAAGTATTAACATCATTATTATATTTCACATGTCACTTTCGATTTTACATTTGAAATTTTAAGGTTATAATATTAATACAATTTATTCATGTGTCCTTTTTTATTTTACATTAACAAATAAATGTTGGGGCAAAGACATAAACGGACCTGCTCAGTTCAATTTAGAAGGTCCAAGGTTCAAGCCCAAGCTCTAAGACTCGCTGAGGGCACAAAGGCACCTAACTAAGAGCACCTACACAACTCCTCTGGAGCTGCGCAGGTGAAGCTTCTCAGGTCTGCCTCAAGCAGGAGCAAGCCACAACTAAAAGAAGCTGACCAAAAGGAAAATCTCACCTTGGGGAGACCTCACCAAGAAGGTCATGAAGTGCTTCTCCTTGAAGGAGGTTGTCCAGAGGAAGTGTTGAGGGTGAAAATATTTCAAAGAGAAGAATAATCAAGATTGAATTTTTAAGATTTCAAGAATTTTTGGTGTTCAACCTCTTTTTCATCATTCCATTCATCTATTTATAAAACACTAATTTTACAAAGTAGGAATGTCCCTATAGATGAGCTTTATACTCATCTATTTGAGTACAATTAGTGGGGATTGACACCTTAAATGCTAATTCCACAAATCACGTATCTTGACTTTGTTGACTTTGCTGGTTGTGCGGTTCATACTCAGGACTTCAATTCGAGAGATTAATGATAGCGGTTCGATCACCTTTACGGTCCAAGTTTCGATCAAACCGTTTTGCCCTCCTGCTGATTTTCAATATATAAATAGTCAAGTAAATAATACTATTTCTTGGGCTCAACAGGAAGTATTTGGATAAGGTCGCCAAGGTCGTAGCTCGTGGATAAGCACCTGTAGTTGCGAGAAAGGCGCTTGCAGTTGCAGTGGCTCCTACTTCTACAGAAACAGCTCCAACAACCCCTAAAATAATGGAAAACCTAGCGGCTAGGGTTTAGGATGTTAGAGGACTTGTATTTAACCTCCCTATGGTCTATATATAGGGGGAGTCCACAATATCTCACTATTTCTGGACTCTTATACTTTCAACTTGACCTTAGCTTAATCGAAACTCTATCGCTATAGCTACTCAACTTGCTACAGTGCGTCGCACCCCTGTTGTTTCTTCTCATCTAATGGTTATTCGATCTCATTTTCAATTATATCATTTATTTAAAATTGTATTTTGCCCATTTCACACTATCTCTTTGTCATTAATTTATTTACACATATCATTTTGATTATTCCATATTTCATATTATTATTCTGCACAGTTCCTTGGGTCCCGTATCCCTACGAAATCGAACCTCAACATTTTGGCCCCCACCATGGGGCCCTTGGAACTATAACTCTTGTTTTGCTGGAAAGTGGTAAGAAACACCTCTTCTAGTGAAGTCAACAAGGATGTGTATCGGCTAAATGTAAATCCTCAAGGCACCGTCCCGCCTACGGATCCACCAAGGAATCAGACACTTTCTCCATCGCTGCTGTAAACAAAGATCCCTACGGACCCTGCAGTAATTCGCTTGATGTATTAGAAGAAAGCAATCGTAGAGCAAGTCGATAAAGAAGAAAAATTAAGCAATAATAAGGTTGTACCGCAAACTACATATGCCTACGAGATCGGGACTCGACCTTAACACCTCGGGAATGAACCCTGTGATAGAGACAGACCCACATGGTACAGTCTCAGAGATGATATCGAGAGACTTTCAGACCATCAAAACTAAGATTGAGAAGAAGATGGCGGAGTACAATTCATTGCTGGCCAAAGTACCAGGGATGCCCGCTCCAGAGAAGATCATTCCACGAGATAGCTTTGTGTAATCCCCTTTCACGTCTGAGATTGCTGAAGCGGAGATGCCTTCGAAGTTTACCCAACCAAACTTTGTGTTGTACGATGGAATGACCAATCCAAAAATCCATATAGCACTATACAAGTAGAAAATGTTTGTTGCACCCATTTCAACCAATCTGTTTGATGCGTGCATGTGTATGAGCTTTGGATCAAGCCTGATCGGGCCAGCTTTACGGTGGTTCGTGAATCTATACCAAGGGAAGATTAGCTCGTTTTATGAGCTCCACCAACTATTTATGAGACAATACTCAAGCAACAGGCACCTGGATAAGCACCCCGACGACCTCTATTTCAAAGTGCATGCACCATGCAAAAGTCTGCGCTCATTCCCAAGATTCAACAAGGAACTCATTACGGTACCTGACTGCGCTACTGATACCTTCCTAAGTGCTTTCAAGAAGGGGCTATACATCGACTCGCACCTCTACATGAAGTTGTTGAACTGCCTATACAATAGCCTGGATGACGCAATCAATAGGGCTTGGGCCCTCATCAAGTGGGAAAAGAATGAGCCATATAGAAAATCACAATGAGCCATCCTTGGAAATAAGACCTCGCGAGATGATAGGAGACTCCCTCCCTACCGCAAGAGTAGGAAACCAGAGACTAGCAAGAGAAGGTCAAGTAGGTTACACCCTTACAACAGGTCGCATCAAACCAACAAAGTTTTTCCTGCGCAAGCACCTTATGTAGCAGGGTACAACCTCTCAATCGACGCGTATGGCTTGGTTAACTTCATCTAGAAGAAGATGCCGAACAAGGTCAAATGGCCAAAGAAGATGAAAGTCGATCCTTCAATGAAGGACCCAAATAAATAATATGATTTCCACAGAAACCATTACCACCTCACCGAAGACTGCCGAGCACTACAACTCGAGATAATCGAGCTACTAAAGCGAGGGCTGCTAAAGGAATACCTCACATACAAGGGTAAAAAAAACTGGACGAGAGAAGGTCAAGATAAAAAGAAGGAAGCGAAGAGATTTTCAAATTGAATTGCATAAATTCATTTTCCAAGGATCGATTGTTGGATATCAGATATAATTACTATGTCTATGATTAAAGACCTAACATTCTCCTATTGAACGCAAAGAAAGTTACGTGGGATACCAGGATGGAATTATTTCAAAACTATTGCGCAGGGATTTGGATCTTGAATCCTTCTTGCGCAAAATGATTCATTCCTGAAATAATCAGAATTAAATCTCTAGATTTTAATTAAATAAAACTAAAAACTTGAGAAAGAGAGAGAAGATGAATGATCCCCCAGATCTGATCTTCTGATCTGAGTCCCTTGTTTCGATCCGGATATCTGGTGAAGATTCATTTTGAATATCGTGCCAACTGAGAAGCAAAATTTCCTTCTCTCAGCTAAAATCTAGTCGCCTATTGCAGCTCCCTATTCTCTGGTTTGTTGCTTAGAACTTTATGATCTTGTGGTGTATTGTAATCTGAGAACATGAGCGGCATTTATAGGAAAATTTTGATCCTTAATGGGCTTGAATTTTTCATGGGCCAGAGGGACGAGTTTGCAAATAACAAAGAAGGCCTACCAATTAATTAATTTCCATATTCAACCTAGTATATAATTAATTAATTAATATTGATTCATGCCACCAGAGAATAAATACTGTCCTACCTCTTTGTTACCACATTATGAGGAATGGGTTGCATGGGCTCAAAGTATCCCCATATTTAAGCTTACACACATTCATTAATTAATTTAGGCTCTAAAAAGCCTACACATTAATTAACATCTTTTATTCTTTAGTTATACCACTCAACCTTTTCACTCATGCTTGAACTTACTCAGTCTGCACGATATTAATATAGTGAAACTTTTGAGCTTCTTAGAGAATGTCACCATCCTATACAGGATATGGTTATCTAACTACAGAACTAGAAGTCATACACAAGCTGGTATCACCCAAGGTGCAGACATACAAGTACATGTAAGACTCTCCATCATAGCATCTCAAAGTTATAAAAAAACTTGTGCATACCTCTTGAACTTTCATTGGGCTTCACATATCATTAAACCATCAATATCAAGATTGTTTTAACGTCAGATACATGAATCGATCTCAGTAAGGTCCTATCAATACGTACCAAATGCTCCAGCACGTCTCAAGATAAACTAGTAATTTCTGACTGTGCTGCATCTTATCCCAACAGTCTATCATAGCATTGTCTCAGTTGTGATTACCATTTATATCTCGCTAGCTCATGCAATCCTAACGATCTTCTGTGATCTACAACACACCGTATGATCTCCCTATCGACAAGATAAGAGAATAGAGTAGTTTAAGATATACATTTGTTAATTCAGACAGGCAATGAAAATACAACAATAATGATTGCCAGAATATTAACCAAAAACCTTGTTCATATTGATTTTAGTATATAAATCCATCAATCTCCCACTTATACTCAAAGAATTATACAAGTGCTTTCCAGAATATACAACGCGTCTATTCTAATGTAGTTATTGTATAGTCCATGACGTGGTTGTCTTCACCCACAAACCAAGGTTACGAATGTGCACTTGTAAACCTTTTATGGTAAGGCTTTTGTAAATGGATCTGCTAGATTCCTTTGTGTCTATCTTCTCAATTAGCACATCACCCCTTGTTGCGATTTCTCGTATGATATGATACTTCCAATCTTTGTGTTTAGTTTCCTTGTGAGTTCGTGGTTCCTTCAAATTTGCCACTGCACCAAAGTTATCACAATATATTGTGATAGTCTTGGGCAAATGAGGGATTACATCCAACTCCAAAAGGAAGTTCCAGAGCCATACTACTTCTTTTGAAGCTTATGAAGCTGCAACGTACTTAGCTTCCATGGTGGAGTCTGCAATGCATTTCTACTTTGCACTCATCCATGATATGGATCCACATCCTAGACTAAACACATACCCAGAGGCCGATTTGTTTTCATTCTGATCTACTTGGAAATTCGAATCTGTAAAACCCACAGGGCATAAATTCTGGGACTGAAAAATGAGACAATAGTCTGGATAACATCTAAACATACGAACTACAAGGCCAACTTCTCATTATAAAACTCAATTGTCATATACACCAGATCAATGACACATGATTTTTATAACAAAGATGTCTCATTTAATTCAATCCTTGAGTACTTATAAAAACCAAATACGCAAGCTACACATGTAGACGTTTACGCAAAGGCTCCAACTACTCACATGAATTAAATGTTTTTTCTAAGAAATCTCATCATTGGAACTTATGAATAATAGAATAAGCAAGCTACACATGTAGACATTTACTTATTGAACTATTCAATTCCAATAAGAGATCATTTTGTGGAGGTCTTAAAAAAATGCTTATTGAATTCAATTCATAAGGTTTAACACTTTCATCGTTTGCGCACAGATTATTTCATGTTACTATAAATTATAACATTGCTAAAATCGAATCATGCTACGCATGAGCACTGAATTTATTGTTATAATTTAATTAATGAAATGAATCACATGGCATGCTTGAAAGCAATAAATAATAAAGTGATAAACGTGCTTCCTATTATCTACACATGCCTCGATGAGTGCAAATAATAAAAATACAATTATATCATTAGAGAACACATAAAAACAGATAATGAACAGTCTTCTTAGCCCATGATACAATTACATAAGGATAAACTAATTCTAACTATTATAAGTTGGAATTAAAATACATATCTTCAACTGGGCTCCCACTCTTTGACTTGAAAATCTAGTAAACTCCCTTGGGCCTCCTTGAACTATTTAAGCTCGAAAAATCAGAAAATTGAACACCTTGTACACACCAAAAATCGGGTTCGCGTGTACATAGCCCGATAGGCTGTAGCCCAATCAATCATTGCCAACCAACCACTGTCCGCAGTGGCGTGAGTCGCTGGAAACATGTAGTAAATGTGCGCGAGCACACGCGGGTTGCAGGCCTGCATTCCAGCCCTCGCCGGCCATCCTTGCCTTTTTGGGCCCCTTCGCCTTCCACTACCCGTTGTCACCTGCACCGGGAGGGGAGCCACAACAGGGCTACAGTTGAATTTTGATGCACGCGGCTTGCACATGTGGAAAACTTAGGTTTCCTTCACGCGCGGCATCGTCATTGCTCACCACCGACGACGCCCTTCCAACGTTCGACTTACGTCTTGCATCGTGCATGTGCCATGCATCAACATCGACCATAGATCGCCTGGAGAAGAAGTGCATGGAGGGCACGCGAGATGGCTGCTGTGTGTGGCCGCACAAGCACCACGCGCTGCTGTTGCTGCTCATCCTCTCCGCCTCTGCCATTCGTCCTCACCTCGCCGTCAACCCCATGGAGATGACCAGAGGAGATCGCTAGCCGGGCACGTCCTCTTGCTGTGTTTGGAAATGCGGGCACAAACCTGTGAGGGTTTCGCCACTTTTGTTGACTACCGTTGTCTGCATGTGCTTCCTATGTCGTCCTGTACATCCACTTGAGAAGCGTGCTATCGCGCTCGGCCATGCTATTGCGTGCGGCAGCATAGGTGTGAACCTGCAAGGTTTTTGCCGAGCCCACCACTGCTGTTGTGCTTCCTTCAATCGCCAGAACCACCGGCTGCCACCGCTTGCAAAGGTGCAACCGTACATTGCTCGTTGCGATTGCGAATTCGTGATGCTTTCACCGCGCAAGCCTGCTCGTCACTATCTCGTAGTGCAGTTTGGCTCCCATTGATACTTTCCCATTACCGCATTCTTCGTTTTTTGTCTTCTCGTTTTTTGTTGTTGATTTTAAAGATTTAATTTCATAATCAAATGCATCATACTACATTGTTGGGATTTAAATCTAACCATAACTTTAACATTATAGGGGCCAGACCAACGACTAGTATGCAAAAGACAAAGAAGGCCTATCAATTAATTAATTCTCACACCATTTATTTCTTAAACCCTAGGTTTATTTAATTAAATATCAAAATAAATAACACGATAAACAATAATTTTCCTATGCATGCTCCTATTTAATTTAACACATGGATTCTAAAAATACGTCAACTCCAGTGGTTTGAATAACAACGGTATATGATTCATTGGTGTTTCTACAGATTTGATCTTCTGATCTGTTCCCAGCTCAGTACAAAAATTTGGTCAGGATACGCTACCGGATTGAAACTGCACTATATGAACTCGATTTCTCCTTTTTTTCCTACACAACCATAACCCTTCTCTACCTCACTCTAGGGTTTTAGTTTTATGAAACAACAAACTTAATAATCTTACGTGGGACTGAGAGAACTGATCCATTTATAAATCTAGAGAACAGACAATTAGGATTTAATAAACCAAAATAGGCTCAGAGCATTTATTGGGCTAAACCATGGATTAAATGCTAATAATAAAGTGAGCATCTAATAAATTAATTCCATGTTCAACCTAAAACATAACTAATTAATGAACATTACTTCATGCCACTAGAGAATTATTGCTGACTTACCCCTTTATTATCACATTAGTAGGAATGGGTTGCATTGACTTGGTTAATCCCCATATTTAAGGTTTCAGACATTCATTAATTAATTCAGCATATAACAATTCCCTGCAATTAATTTATTTCTAATTATTCCTCAGTAGTACAACTCATCCTTTATCGCCTATGCTTGAATCAATGATTTTGCCTACAGGACATAGCATAACGAACCACTTGAGCTTCCCTGGGAATGTCACTATCGAGCCTGAGAGAACCCCACACAAATTGCCATCACCCAAGATGCAGATATACAATTACATGTAAAACTCTCCACCATAGCAAGTCAAAGTGACAGTCAACCCATGTGTGCCCCTTAGCCTTCAAAAGACTTTAGTTTCGAAGGCTAAGGGGCACACATATATCATGTAGAATGGTTCATCACACTGTTGATCCTATCAATACATTGAGATGTTTCAATCACAAGCAGCCAAGATAAACGGCATATAGGACTTTGTGCCACAACCTAAACCCAGAAATTGTCTCAGCTGTGATAACTGCTTATATCTTGCTAAGTCGAACGATCTATATGATCTCTTTCACACCGTATGATCTCTTTATTAATGAAATAACTTGTTGTATTTTTTCGTATCATATGATTTTTAATTCAGATTGGAGTTGTTTATTGCAAGTCATTAATGATTACAAGTATACCTAACATAAAGTTTCCCAATATACGAATCATAATAATTTTATGCATACAATTCCCACAATATCCCACTTATACTCAAAGCATTATACCATTACTTTATAGTGTATAACATGTGTCTATTCTAAGCCTTTACATTTGGTCACTAGGTGGATAGCATCTACCTCAGCCCTAGGCTATGAGCATGACTCTCTTACGCCTTCTGAGGTAAGCCCTTTGTAAATGAATCTGTTAGATTATCCTTAATTATTATCTTATCTAATTGCACATCGCCCATTGCTACGATTTCTCATTTGATTTGGTATTTTCTCTCTATGTGCTTTGACGCCTTGTGAGTTCACGGTTCCTTAGAGTTTGTATTGCACCAGCATTATCACAATATACCGTGATAGTCTTGGGCATACTCAGAAAAATTTCTTACTCCTGGAGGTAGTTTCGGACCCATACCGCTTCTTTAGAAACCTCTGAAGTTGCCTCATACTCAGCTTCCATGGTGGAGCCCGCGATACAATTTTGTTTTACACTACTCCATGATACAGCTCCACCTCCCAAGGTGAACATTCTTCTCATCCTGTTCTGCCTGGAAATTTGAATCCCTATAACTTATAGGTCACGATTCTCAAACTAATAAACGAGACAATAGTCTCAAGTTCTTTTCAGATACTTGAGAAAATATTTGACAGTAGTCCAATGCGCCTGTTCAAGGTCAGATTGTATCTGGCCACCATGCTCAAGACATAACAAATATCGAGCCTCGTACATAGCATCGCGTACATGAGACTTCCCACTACCGAAGCATATGGTACTTTAGCCCTCTTATCCTTCTCGTCTTTTGTTGTAGGGCATTGTGCCTTAGACAAAGAAATACTATGCCTAAAAGGTAGCAATCCTTTCTTGGCATTTTGCTTGCTAGAACGAGCAATTCCAGTATCAATATAAACGGCTTGAGACAAGCTTAACATCCTCTTCTTGTAAACACACAAGACTTTAATCCCAAGGATGTATCCAGCGTTTCTTAGGTCCTTCATTTGAAACTGTTCAGACAACCATCTCTTTATGTCTAACAACACCTCCACATCGTTGCCGAATAGGAGAATATCAACTACATAAAGTACAAGGAATACCAAGATTCCACTGACGTATAATCAGTATGCACAACTTTTGGTTTTGCTTTGTGAGAATCTATAAGATTTAATCACATCATCGAAAAGTCTGTTCCATGACTTTGATGCATGTTTAAATCCATACAGGATTTCTTTAGTTTCCAAACAAGATTTCTTCACCATCCTTCAACAAACCCTCTAGCTTCTACACATAGATGTCACGACCTTCCTCAAAGTACCCATTTAAGATATTTGTTTTGGCATCTATCAGCCAGATCACTAGGTCCATATGTGATGCTATAGATAGAAGAATTCGAATGGATTTGAGCATGGTTATCGGTGAGAAGGTCTCGTCATAGTCAATGCTCTCTTTTTGACTATAACCCTTCGCCATCAACCTGGTTTTAAAAGTTGTTATCTCTCTTTTTGAACCTTTCTTCCATTTCTATACCCATTTACAACCTATGGCTGAAAGCCATCTGGTAGCGCAGACTTCTGGTTTACATCCATAGCGGTAATTGATTCAATTTTCGAATCCATAGTTTTACATCATTTTTCTATATTTTAGTCATTTATTGCTTTGTCGTACGTCTATGGGTCAATATCATCATGTTCGTCTTCCGAGATCAAGTCCCAAGACTCTCCCACGAACATATACTGTTTGGGTTTGTGAGGTACCCTCCCACTACGATAGAGCATTGGTACTGCGCAAGCAGTTAGTGCAGTTACTTGTGGCTCGAAGCCTTGAACTAGCAACCGTGTAGTTGCCTCCATAGCTTCCACAGGTACACTTAATCCGCCACGAGGTTTTCACAATGGAAACACATCATCTTCTCCAATTTCTCTTAGAGAATGATATTACTTTTCGACATGTGGTTTTTCATAAACTCATCTTCCAAGAACCTCTTATTGGTGTTAAGAACAGTCTTCTGATCATCAGGACAGTAAAAATAACCACCTTTTGTTTGTCTGGGTATCCCACAAATAGCATAAGCTTGGACCTACCTTCTAACTTATTAGGTTCCTTTGACAAAACATATGCCGATCAATCCCACACTCTTATCTTTGACATATTGGGTGAAACATATTGGGCTTTCACCCATGCCAGAGTTTCGGGGGTGTCTTAGGAACTAACTTAGAAGGTGTCAGGTTTAGCAGGTACACCGATGTTAATAACACGTGTCCCCAAAACAAAACATGTAAGTTTGCTTGACTCATCATGGACCTAATCATTTCAAGAAGAGTCCTATTTCATTTTTTCCGCCACACCATTCTCCTGAAGAGTACCCGGTGCGGCCAATTGGGATGTAATCTCATGGTCTCACAAAACTACAAGAACTCGTCACTGAGATACTCGCCACCACGATCTGATTGTGATGACTTAATGGTCTTGTTTAACTTCTTCTCTACTTCCGCCTTGAATTTCTCAAACTATTCGGACTTATAGTGAAGCAAGTAAACATACCCGTATCTCGAGTAATCGTTAGTTAAAGTGACGAAATACCTAATTCCTCCATGAGCTTGCATAGATATTTGTCCATGTAAGTCAGAGTGGATCAGTTCCAACACATCACTTGTTCGAGACTAACTTGGCTTGAAAGGCCTGATTGTCATCTTTCTCTCGATACATGATTCCTAATAAGTAAATGTGTGACTATCTATATGTAGGGATTTCATGTGAACCGAATCACAAAATCCAACTGAACCGGATCGATTTATGGATATTGCACACAATCATAATGCACAATAAAACCTAGCATGCTCCTATGAATTTAATTTGATTCGTAGACTGAGAGATTACCGTAATCCCGTAGAGTCTGATCTGATCTTTCGCATTTGAATATCAAATTTCCAATTCAACCACGCGATTCGATTTAATCTGCGAAAACAGAAATTAGAACCCTAATTTCTTGATAAAATCGAAAACAAAGAAAGTAAGAAAAAGAAAATCTTGTTCTCCAGATCAAATCTTCAGGGCTGTGTCCCAATGCTGTTCAGATCTGCTACTGGTGAGGATTCCACAGATCTGTGTTGTAGGCCGGAGCATAAAAACTTTTCTTCTCCCCTCTACAAGCGCCGCCCCTCTCTCTCTCTAATCTAGGGTTTTGACTGATTTAAATGATAACACAAATGGCTAGGGTTTCCAAGAGAGAGTGGTCTATTTATAGACCCAGGGTATTATCCCTAATGGGCTACTGGGCCTTTTTTCAGCATATTTAATTGGGCCAGTCCTGGGACCTAATGCCAATACTAAAGTGGGCCTATAATTAATTAATTCCCATGTCCACAACCCAGGACATAATTAATTAATTAATATTAATTCTTTTTCACCACAGAATCAATACTGACCTACTCCTTTATTACTACGTTATGAGAACAGACTGCATTAATTGAGAATCCCCATATTTAAGGTTACCGAACATTCATTAATTAATCGGAGCTTCTGACAAGCTCTAACTACAATTAATTTATTCCTGAGTAGTACCACTCAATCCTTATCACTCGTGCCTAAACATAATCAGCCTGCAGGACTTTGGCACGATGAATGTCATTGATCTCCTCAGGGAATGTCCCCATCCTATAACTCGGATATGGTTATCTAAACCCAGTCTCAGGCGGTACTACACGAACTGCTGTTACCCAAGATGCGGATATACGAGCACGTTACTTAGGCTCTCCACCATGGCAAGTCAAAGCAACAATCAACCCGTGCAAACCCCTGAACCTTCGGTAGGGTTTAAACTCAATCAATATCGAGATCTTGTATTCGCTGATGTCAGACAGCCGAATACATCTCACTGTAGTCCATCAATACGCCACCCCTACGTACCAGCATGTCAAGTAACCAAGACAGACTACTTATTCCGACAATGCCGCAGCCATCCAGACAGACGTATCCTCATACGCTGTCTCGGCTGTGATTAGGTTTATGTCTCACTAGGTCAAGTGATCATACTTTCTTCTGCGATCTACAACATGCTGTATGATCGTCCCTATCGGTGAGACTAGAGGATAACATTGTTACTTACATGTAAGATTGTTTGACAGATAGGAGAAATAAACCGTCATATACTCATAATAAATGCTTTCAGTATACAAAACCCATCAATCTCCCACTTATACTCAAAGCATAACTAAGCTATTACAGAGTATACAGTCCGTCTATCTATCCTGCTATCTCTTTAACCACTGTCAGTGGTCGGCATCCACCTCAGACCCAGCTCACGAATATGTCTTTCGTAAACTTTCTGCGGCAAACTCTTTGTAAATGGATCAGCAAAGTTGTCCTTAGTGTCAATCTTCTTGATCAGCACATCACCTCTCGATACGATTTCTCATATGATATGGTACTATCTCTCTATGTGTTTGCTTGCCCTGTGAGACCGCGGTTCCTTTGAGTTAGCCACTGCACCAGAGTTATCACAATAAATTGTGATGCTCCTCGGCAAACTCGAAATCACGCCCAACTCTAAAAGGTAGTTCCTGAGCCATACCCCCTCTTTCGAGGCGTCGGAGGCAACGACATATTCCGCCTCCATGGTGGAGTCAGCAATGCATTTCTGCTTTGAGCTCCTCCAAGATACAGCTCCACCTCCCAGGGTAAACACATATCCTGAGGTCAATTTCTTCTCATCCTGATCCCCTAGGAAATCCGAGTCCGTATAACCCACAGGGCACAAATCCTCTCTTTGATAAACTAGGCAGTAATTCCTAGTTCTCTTTAAATACTTGAGGATGTGCTTTACCGCAGTCCAATGCGCCTATCCAGGGTTAGACCGATATCTTGCTACCATGACAACGACATAACAGATATCTGGCCTGGTACACAGTATTGCATAAATGAGGCTACCCACCGCCGAAGCGTATGGTACATGACTCATCTCATCTTTCTCCTATTGTGTCTGAGGACACTGCCCACTAGAAAGATGAACGCCATGTCTGAAAGGTAGCAAGCCTTTCTTGGCAAGTTGCATACTGAACCGGGCTATCACAGTATCCACATAGGATGCCTGGGATAAGCTCAACATTCTTCTCTTACGATCTCGTAAGACCTTAATCCCAAGAATGTAGCCAGCTTCTCCCAAATCCTTCATTTGGAACTGTTCGGATAACCAAACCTTGATTTCCGACAACACTCCCTCATTGTTTCCAAATAGGAGTATGTCATCAATGTATAGTGCAAGGAAAACCACGCTCCCACTGACACAAAGTCGGTAAACATAACTTTTATTTTCCAACTGTGAAAATCCATAGGATTTAATCACATCGTTGAAATGTAAGTTCCACGACCTTGAAGCTTGCTTAAGTCCATACAAGGACTTCCTAAGCTTCCAGACAAGATGTTCTTTGGCCTTGCGTATGTAACCCTCGGGTTGCTGCATATAGATGTCCCTACCTTCTTCAAGGTAACCGTTTAGAAAAGCGGTTTTGACATCCATCTGCCAGATCTCGAGGTCCATATGCGCAGCTATGGCAAGGAGTATCCGGATAGATTTGAGCATGGCTACGGGTGAAATGGTTTCGACATAGTCAATGCCCTCTTTCTGACTATAACTCTTTGCCACTGATCACTGCTATTTCTAACAGATTAATTATAATAACAGCGGCAAATAAATTTGTAAACCCTAAGGTTATCAATCCAGGGGAATTGTGTGGGGAAACTATCCTATGTACTAGCTATGATCCTAAGATTCATTGTTTTAGAGATCCAAAATCAGGGTTTTATAAAA
This sequence comes from Plectranthus barbatus, assembly GCA_026898455.1. Lineage (NCBI taxonomy): Eukaryota > Viridiplantae > Streptophyta > Magnoliopsida > Lamiales > Lamiaceae > Plectranthus > Plectranthus barbatus. The sequence continues at coordinate 327,783 of JAPKLW010000756.1, forward strand.
GTAAAGAAAACAATGCAGAAAATTAAAGTAGTTTGGAAAGCAAATTTAAAGGAACACAGATTCTAGGGAAGAATTCATATTATGGATGACATGTAGGAATCAATTAATTTAACAGGTGGAATACTGCAACAATGCTATATTTCCTTGTTTGGCAAATATAACCTAGATTACTAACTAGTGACTATCTCCGCTCGGTCTCAAAGTACACCAAATTAGTCAATCTGATAAGCAAATGTGTTCAATTCCTACAGTCTAGTACATCTGTTTGGATAGTGTAGATTGTATCATGCATTCCTATTCCCACTATTAATATTCACCTCTCGGTCTTTCTATCAATAGCTAGACATCTAAATTAATCGTCACCTCTCGGTCCTTGAATTAATCTAGAATTAGAAAATAAACACAGGAATCATGAACCTAATTAATTAATCCTAACATGCATCCATAATAATGTCAACCCCTAGAACCCGCTACGGTTTCTAGCCACTCATCGCAAATAGAAATCCAAAAGAAAACATATTAAATTACATAAACATAAAGAACTTACAAGAAAATAAAAGGGTTTCGTGTTCCCCAAGTCTCCAAACTCTAAAAACTGAATACTATAATGATTGGTACTGAAAAATCGAATTTACATAGGTATTTATAGTGGTGGATGTGTATCCTATCAAATCTAGGGCTAAAGATATGAATAAATCTATTTTTCCTCGAATTTCCGCTCCAGCAGACATCTCGCGTCGATCGATGCCACCTAGCGTCGATCGACGTGGGTTCTTGGTCTGTGTCGATCGATGCCAATTGGCGTCTGTCGACGCGGCTTCTCGCCCCTTCTGCGCGGTCTCACGGTTTTGGCCATAACTTTCTCTCCCGAACTCCGATTGACCCGATTCCAGTTGCGTTGGAGAGCTAACTCAAAGCATCATCCATTGCCATGTGACAATAGCTCGAATTCTTCTTGTGGAAGAACTCTTCACTGCTACTCTTACACGTCACTGCTTTCGGAACGGATTTCTCGTGAACTTAGGCCTAAAACCCTACGAAAACACCAAAATGCGCATAATACCACCTAATATAGACTCATGCATAGAATATATATATAAACTCAATAAAACTACATGAAATAGTAGAAAATAATATAGATAAGCAAGTAAAATAATGAGCTTATCAGCCACTAGCCTGGCTTTAAAAGCCGTGATCTTTCCATCCGCCCCTTTCTTTCTCTTGTATACCCATTTGCACCCTATGGCCCTAAACCCATCCGACAAATTAGTTTTCTGGTATACATCCATAGCAGTTATGGATTCAATTTCAAAATCCATGGCGACATGCCATTTTTCAACATCCTTGTACTGCACTGCCTCTTCGTAAGTCAGTGGGTCAGAGTCCTCATGTCCGTCTTCCGGCCTCAAGTTCAAAGACTTACCCATGAACATGTACCTTTCCGGCTGGAAAATAACTCTCCCACTATGACGAGGCATCGGTGTCGTGTCAGTAGTAGGTGCAGTAACTTGTGGTTCTGCACCTTGCACTGAAGAACGTGTTTGTGGTGCTGAACCTCTCATAGGTGCACCCACATCTACAAGTTCCCCTTCCCTTGGAATCACATTCTCGTTTTCAATTCTTGAAGAACGATATCACTCCTTGACTTGTGATTACTCACATACTCGTCCTCCAAGAATCTAGCGTTGGTGCTAACAACGACTCTCTGACTCTCAGGACAGTAAAAGTAACCACCTTTCGTTTGCCTGGGTGCCCTATGAACATCATTACTTTTGACCTGCTTTCTAACTTATCAGGTTCCTTCGACAGCACGTGTGCCAGACAGCACCATACTCTAAACTTGCACAAACTCGGTTTGCGACAAAGGAAGAGCTCAGAAGGCGTCTTAGGAACTGATTTAGAAGGCACCACATTTAGCACGTAAGCTGTTGTTTCCAATGCGTAGCCCCAAAACGAAATTGGTAAGTTCGCATAACTCATCATTGATCTTACCATCTCTAGAAGAGTCTTATTTCTTCTTTCAGCTACACCGTTTTGCTGGGGAGTACCCAGTGCAGTCCACTGGGATGTAATCCCGTTTTTTGACAAATATTGTAGGAACTTGTTACTGAAGTATTCGCCACCACGGTCAGATCGTAGTGACTTGATAGTTTTCCCGACCTTCTTTTCTACCTCAGCCTTGAACTCTTTGAATTTCTCAAAGCATTCAGACTTGTAGCGAAGCAGCTAAACATATCCGTACCTTGAGTAATCGTCAATGAAAGTGACGAAGTACTTATACCCTCCATGAGCCTGTGTGGACATCGGTCCACATAAGTCAGAATGGATCAATTCCAATACTTCCTCTGCTCGAGACTGACTAGCCTTGAAAGGCCTAGTTAACAACTTGCTCTCGATGCAGGATTCGCAGACTTGATAAGGTGCAGCCCGGACTAAGTCCAATGTAGCGTCATCTGCAAGTCTCTGAATCCGCTTCAAGTTGATGTGACCCAGTCTCAAGTGCCAGAGATATGTAAGATCCTCATCAGAAGAAGTAAGTTTTCTCTTTCTATGATTATCAATTACGAATGAATTACATGCAATACTTGTGGAAGACTTATGATTGCAGTTAATAACATAGAGAGAATTATTCAGCATTCCACGAAAGACTGTCGTGCTATCAGATCAGTAAGCAACTCCTTGAAAGAGTACTCACTTCTCTTAGCTACATCCTTCTTAAAGTCATAGAATGAAAGTGGTAAAGAGTTCAGGATTATATCGATCTTAGCCCGATCACTGATACATCCACCTCCACGTAAATTGTTTCATGGTGTTATCCATCATCATCACATGCAGTGTCACCGAACTCCAATCAACCATTCTCTTACAGACAAGGTCTTTCACGAGATCACAGTTGATAGTTCGTTCCACTTCGCCATACATGGCCACTAAGTCCATCCAGATCGTAACAGAGCCACAATAGCCCATGTACTTGAGCTTAAGTTCTCTAGATAGGTTATCCGAGATTAACTTGTAAGTGAAATCGTCATATGCCACCCATCTATCATAGAACTCCTTCTCACGTCTAGAGACTTTATGGTAACGTGGGGCAAGTGACATCATAGTAAGAACAAACATGTGTTGCTTAGTCAGGAGAATATACTCAATGCAGTATCTCCACTCATGGAAGTTTGGACCAGTTAGAGGATTGAGAGCAAGTAAATGATCGACAGTAGACATAGACATATCTGAAACAATAAAGAATCTTAAATAAGAACATACATGTAGAACTTCGAAAACAAATGCATTGAAAACCTTTTAATAAATCAAATACAAATGTTTTCCACTAATTTCCCAAGAGTTCCCACCGCAAGCTACACTCGTAGACGTTTACGATGTCACCCTCAACCAGAACTGCGGGTTTTAATCCCCAATCTATTTAATTTCACTACCATGTCAGGAAGCTTTTGACACTAGAAATTAATAATTAGTGAAAACCTTAGACCAAGCCATCTCTCAAGAACAGGGATGCAATTCTTGCATTATATTCTAAGATGCTTCTAAGCCATTAACCACAAATTTAACTCCGGCCAAAAGAGACAGTTTAGCATGGCACGTAACCATACTGCACAGTTCTTAAAGCTTTTGTTATCTAGAATTTAAATCAATCCTAGAATACTTGTGAAAGAGATCTACGCAAGCTACACTCGTAGACGTTTACGCAAAACCCTCCCACTATTCACATGATTTAAATTATTTGTCTAGAAATCCCAAAAACCGTACCCATGCACCTCTAGGAACTAGCAAGCTACACTCGTAGACGTTTACTAGAACGAGAGATGCACTTACAATCTAGGACCGCTTTGTGGAGGTCTATTGATTTTAATTAAAAAAATCTGCTTAGTATTTTTCTTTTAAAAGGTTTCTTATATGCGCATATATAATTTCTTTGTTATTATATTTTCAAAATTTTTGCATGTAATTAAACAAGCCCAAAAATTCCCAAAATATAATCCAACAAAAGAAATTAATCACATAAGCATGCTTGGAAAGCTGTAAATAATAAAAGCGATGAATCATGCTTTTCCTATTATCTTCACATGCTTAATTGCGCACATAAATAAATCACATATCATACGAGGACAATTAAGGCAAAGAAAAATTACTCGTGGCCCCACAGAATAGGAAAAATAAATCCTATCTATTACAATTTGAATTTTGAATCTATTTGGATAAATCCAAATCTTCTCAAATCTTCTAGGGCCTCCAAATCTTTATCCACCAAATCTTTTGGGATTTAGGCCTTTGTGATCTGATGATTTTCCCTAACCCTAATGCAAACCCTAGGGTTTACACAGGATTGTACAAACCACCAAAACACGAGCCACCGCCGCAGGGACAATAGCCGCCGATGACAGCCACCGCCGCAGGCGCCCAGCAGCGCGCTCGCGCGCGCGCGTGTCGCTCGCTAGCGACCCTCGGCCGCCGTCCGCTGCGCACCAGCTTCCGCTCGCCGCTGTGCCGCCCTGCGCTGCAGCGCCACCCGCGCGTGCCTTCGCCCACCGGCGTCGGCTCCGTCTTCGTTCTTCGTCCTCGACCTGTTCAGATTACAAATTTGAAAAATACAAAAATACAGAATGATCAATTCTATTACAATTTTCAAATCTACAATAATGATGGATTTTCTCGTGATTTTACAAAATTAATTCAGCCTTACACGGATAAACCATCGCGGGCTGAATTACACGGGTTGCCACGAGGAACAAAAACCATCCACAAAACAAAATAAATTCATACATGCATAATTGAATTTAATTGTGCACAATAGAGCCATAAATCAGAAACCTTGCTCTGATACCAATTGAAGGGATTTCATGTGAACCAAATCACAAAATCCAACTGAACCGGATCGATTTATGGATATTGCACACAATCATAATTCACAATAAAACCTAGCATGCTCCTATGAGTTTAATTCAATTATTGGACTGAGAGATTACCATAATTCCATAGAGTCTGATCCGATCTTTTGCGTTTGAATATCTAATTTCCAATTCAACCACGCGATTCGATTTAATCTACGAAAATAAAATTAAAACCCTAATTTCTTGATAAAATTGAAAACAAATAAAGGAAGAAAAAGAAAATCTTGTTCTCTAGATCAGATCTTCAAGGTTGTGTCTCAATGCTGTTCAGATCTGCTACTGATGAGGATTCCATAGATCTGTGTTGTAGGACGGAGCAGAAAAACTATTTTTCTCCCCTCTATAGGCGCCGCCCCCCTCTCTCTCTAACCTAGGGTTTTGACTGATTGGAATGATCACACAAGTGGCTAGAGTTTCCAAGAGAGAGTGGTCTATTTATAGACCCAAGGTTTTAACCCTAATGGGCTACTGAGCCTTTTTTCAGCATATTTAATAAGGCCAGTCCTGGGACCTAATGCAAATAATAAAGTGGGCCTATAATTAATTAATTCTTATGTCCACAACCCAGGACACAATTAATTAATTAATATTAATTCTTTTTCACCACAGAATCAATACTGACCTACCCTTTTATTACCACGTTATGAGAACGGGCAGCATTAATCGAGAATCCCCATATTTAATTAATCGAAGCTTCTGACAAGCTCTAACTACAATTAATTAATATCTTATTATTCGTGAGTAGTACCACTCAATCCTTATCACTCGTGTTTGAACTTAATCAGCCTGCAGGACTTTGGCACGATGAATGCCATTGAGCTCCTCAGGGAATGTCCCCATCCTATAACTCGGATATGGTTACCTAAACCCAGTCTCAGGCGGTACTACACCTACTGTTGTTACCAAAAATGCGGTTATACGAGCATGTTACTTAGGCTCTCCACCATGGCAAGTCAAAGCAAGAGTCAACCCGTGCAAACCCCTGAACCTTCGTTAGGGTTTGGACTCAATCAATATCGAGATCTTGCATTTGCTGATGTCAGACAGCCGAATACATCTCACTGTGGTCCATCAATACGCCACCCCTGCGTACCAGCATGTCAAGTAACCAAGACACACTACTTATTCCGACTATACCGCAACCATCTGGACAGACATTTCCTCATACGCTGTCTCGACTGTGATTAGGTTTATGTCTCACTAGGTCAAGTGATCATACTGTCTTCTGTGATCTACAACACGCCGTATGATCGTCCCTATCAATGAGAAAAGAGGATAACATTGTTACATACATGTATGATTGTTTGACAGATAGGAGAAATAAACCGTCGTGTACTCATAATAAATGCTTTCAGTATACAAAACCCATCACTATAATCTCAGATGCTTTGTTATAGTGCTGATGTTGTTGCTGGAGCACCTTTGACATTGTCTACATTGTTAGACTTGACCCACTTGTGATAGTGGTTCCGCTGATCAGTTAACTCAGCAGTAGGGACAACTGGACATGGAGTGTTAAGAACTTATTGGCATTCCTCTGCAATTAGAATATAATCCAAGTTGCGTTTCCATTCCAAAAAATTCGAACCAGTTAATTGATTTTGTGCCAAGATATTGATGACATTATTCATAGATATATCTAAAAACAATTAGTGATTAAAGTAAGAAGATACATGC
>JAPKLW010000756.1:334373-366934 GCA_026898455.1 Plectranthus barbatus
TACTGCAAGCTCCTTTCGAAGACGTTTACGATAGTTACTTAACTAGACTACTCTTTGAAGTTCCAGTCTTTAATTTCAATACATGCCAGGTATTTGCCGGAAAATGAAATTAATAATTGGAGATAAAACTAAGACCATGGTCAACCTATCTGAGCAGGGACATCATTCATGAGTTAGTACTCAAGGAACATATATGCATTTGACCACAATTCTAACTCTGAAAGTTAAAAAGACGATTTATCATACATACTAGACCCATGATGCATGCCTTATACAGCCTTTGCTATCTCATTTAAAACAATCCTAGAGAACTTATGAACAAATAAGGTAAGCAGGCTTCAGTCGTGTAGACGTCTGCTCACTTCACTGCCCACTTCTCACATGTTTAAATGTTTTATTTAGAAATCTCATCTATTAGAACTTATGAACAAATAAAGTAAGCAGGCTACGGTCGTGTAAAAGTGTAGTCACTCCACTGTCGTCTTCTAATAAGAGACCGCATTGTGGAGGTCTTGTTGATTTTAACTAAAAAATCTAGCATAGTCTTTTTCTTTCAAAAGGTTCCTATGCGCACAAATTATTTTAGGATCCAAAAATTATGTCACATCTAAAATTCCATAATTTAATACATAAATAAAATCACATAAAGTATGCTTTGAAAAATAAATAAAGAAGCAGTTTCATGCTCTCCTATTCTTTACAACATGCTTTAGAAAATAAATAACAAAAGCAATTGCACGCTTTCCAATTATTCACTAGTGTGCATATGATAAATCACATCATACGAGAATATAACAAATAAAAATTCTCATGGCCCCTAGATGCAATTATATGAGAAATATAAACTAAATCTATCTATTACATAATTTGATTTAATACAGATCTTCACACTGGGATCCCACACATTAATTTTAATACTGCAGTTTGGGTCAGAAAATAGGGTTTCAGGCATGCAGGGTTGTAAAAACCCTAATTTAAAGCAAAACCTTAATTTCAAAGGTTTTGGCCGCCTCCATGCTGCCGGGCCCGTGCCCAGCGCACTGCAAACCCGAGCCAAAAAAAAATAGCTCTCAACTAGAGTTTACAACCACCACCTCCTCAAACCAAAATGGTCGTCGCCTCTGCAGGGGTCGCCCACACCGCCAATGGCAGCGCGACCGTCGGCAAGCCTCGCTCACCTGAACTGTCAGAAGCCCTGTAGCCCTGCTGTCGCTCTGCTGCGACTCACATTGTTGCTGCTGTTGCAGCACTGTGACTATGCTCGCTGCACAACCTTGGTCATAGCCAGACGTCAATGATCCGCACGGCCTGGAGCCTACGTCGCTAGACATACAAGGAAAAGAGGAAGGGTTGCGGGCTGGTGCTTTGGCTGCCGTGCACCTCCTACGCATGGCCATTGTATCACCGGCCAATGACCACCGCGGCTGTGGTGCACTGCTGTGTTGTCACTGGAACACCGCTGTACCGCCTTCTCTATCGTTGTTCTTCATTCTCTCTTTTCTTGGTTTACAGATTAAAAAAAATACAAACTACCTTATTTGATCTATTACATGATTTTTCCTATCAATCTAATTGTAGATTCTCTCGCGATAAAAGCAAATCCAAAATCTAAATAAAACCAAAGAGGGGCCATGAGAATAAAAAACTATCCATGATAGATAAATCCATCCCCAATACATTAAATAACATGCATAAACTAAATGTCAAAATTTATTTTTCGACAGTGCCATAAAATACAAAATCTGGTTTTGACACCAATTGTAGGAACTAAGTCTACAATAGGCGATGTGAATCGCCATTTATTTCTGAAACCTTAGGTTTGTTTTACGGAATATCAAAATAAATACCATAACAAATAGTAAATGTCCTATGCATGCTCCTACATAATTTAATACATGGATTCAAGGAATACCTCAACTCTAGCGGTTTGAATAACGGCGGTAGATGGTTGATTGGTGTTCTTGCAGATCTAATTTTATGATCTCTTCCATGCTCGTTTTGTAAAATCTGGTGAGGACACGCTACCAGATTGAAAATGCACTGGAAGAACTCGATTTCTTATTTTCTTCTTACACAGCCACCGCCCTTCTTTGCCTCTCTCTAGGGTTTTAATTTTTGTGAAACTACAAACTTAATAATCTTATATGGGACAGAGAGAACTGATCTAATTATAGATCTAGGGAATAAGCTATTAGGGTTCAATAACCCTAATAGGCTCAGAGCATTTATTAGGCCAGAACATGGATCAAATGCAAATAATAAAATGGACCTCATATTAATTAGTTCCATGTTCAACCGAGAACATAATTAATTAATATACATTAATTCATGCCACCCGATCATGAGGAATGAGTTGCATTAACCTGGTTAATCCCATATTTAAGGTTTCAAACATTCATCAATTAATCAGCATATGACAATTAGTTGGAATTAATAAATCTCTTATTATTCTTGAGTAGTACCACTCATCGCTTATCGCTTATGCTTGAATAAATGATTCATCCTGCAGGACTTAGTATAACGAACCTCATGAGCTTCCCAAGGAAAGTGACAATCCTGAATCAGATAAGGTTATCTAAATTCGTCTTGAAGGGATCCTATGTCAAGAAGAATGGTTTATCTCACTATTGATCATATTAATACATTGAGATGTACCAGTCACTCAAAGTAGCCAAGATAAACCACTTATAAGACTTGTATGTCGCAGTCTAAACCGACAGCCAAACCAGAAATTGTCTCAGCTGTGATAACTGTTTATATCTCACTAGGTCAAACGATCTATTGGTACGTGAAAAAAATACAGCTAAGTGCAAGTGTACACTTTCAAAGAGTATCTATGAGTAATCTAGAGTCGAATCCTACAGGGAATGCCTTATATGTAGAATGGTGCACACATTAACATGTAAAAGGGTTTAAACAATTTGTGTTTGGAATGTTCATACTGCAAAAATGGTAAATAAACTTAAACAACACAGAACAATTGAATCAACAGATAAACAAACAAGATAATAAGTTCTCGGTTATAAAAGACAACCCGGGTTGCTGACTCTTCTTGCTATATAAGATGTTGTAGCACTGATCCTAACATGCCCTAGTGCTAAACCGCATATTTAATCTAATAGCTTTTCCAAGCCGTAGATGTTGCTAAGATAATTATCTATCCACATATTCCTATGCTAAATGGAGGAATATTCATCTTAAAGTAAGACAAATTCAATGAGCACACTCATTCCACACATTTTCCAATGTCTAAAATTAGTTCAAAACAGGGATCTCACCAAAACATGCTTTTCCAAGCATGAGCAGAAATGTATCTTAGCTAAGTTGGCTAGACACAGTAAGATAAGATTGATAAACACCCAGATCTGATAGATTTAGCAATAGATCAAAACAACACTGCAATAAGCTTAAGCAAAAGAAGTCAACAACCCAAGTCTAAGAAGATTAGCTCATGGCTAATACAAAATGTTTCATATCTGAGTTTTCTTCATAAATAAACATAGGAACAAAGTAAAAACAGCTAGAATTGTAAATCAGAAGTAGCTAAGGGGATGAGTTCCTTCAATCCCGAAATATTGCCCTCTGGATTCCTCCTTCGGTCACTGCCCAGCTCACTCCTTGGTGTTTGGCCTTCCTTCCTCATCAAGACTTGTCTATTTCTCTGAAAATTCTCGCACACCCACCAAATGAGTTTTTTCTCCCACTTATATACAACACTATAATTCTAAAACAAAATATTTTTAGGTTTCCTCAATTAATATTGCATTGCATTAATTCTCCTTGCCAAGGTGGCAACAAACCCAGGTGCTTTCACTTTCCACCTCAGCTCACCATCAGCACACCCAAGTCAGCAATTAAAAGAGAAACCAATTTGAAACTTTCTCTCTCCCCGACTTTTTGTCTCTTGACTGACCACCATGTTGCAGCATGCATTCAATATCTTCACTCGGCATGTTCACTTTCTTCTGGAATTTATACTTGATTTTTTCCTGCATTATTTTATACTAAACTAGACACAAAAGAGTTAATTTGCAACAACGATTCCTCTAAACACTATTCATGCACAAATATGTTTATTTAAACCTAAAATGGACTTAGACAAGACTCAAAGGACTCGAATTTATTAATTTAACGGCATAAATATAACTCTCATGAAAGAGATATCACACCCCCAAACTTGAACCTTTACTCGTCCTCGAGTAAACAAAATAACACAAAATCAACAAAACTAGGCTAAAAAAATAACTCAATGCTTTTGGCATAAACTTATTTTTGCTATCAACTAAATGGAGGAAAATTATCTATAGCCATACACCATAAGTTCAACAACACATCATCTCTTCATAATTCTAAACGGTTTAGCACGCAAATTCCTCCAGCTCATATAATCCAATCCTAATGAAGCTTATTCAAAGAGTAAACATGACCTAAGCTAAACAAGTATCACACACAATTCAATGCATAAGCCATCATGCTCATCGAACCTACTTATCTTTTCTTCACATTGGATTACATGCAAACCTCTTCACTAATGGTGTTTTCAAATCTAAAGGATCAGAAGGACTTTTCAGCTTGTAATGATAGGCTAGGGTTAAGGTTGGATAATTTTGGATAAAGTGACTAATTTATGGTGCCTATATTTCCTCTATACTTTCCACCTAGGATGGTGCCTCACAAATTCCTCTCAAATCCCATATTGCCTTTCTTTTCTTTGCTTTTTTTTTAGATCAATTACAAGCTCTGGACACATGCTAACTACATGCTATAACATTTGTTCAGCAAGTAATGCATTTCTTAATAGAGCAACAAAACTCAATGTTTTTTTTTTTTTTTTTTTGTTTGTTTTTACGGACACCTCCACCCTCAAACTTAGAAATCAACATTGTTCTCAATGTTGCAAAAGTACCTAAGAATGCTCATAAGGGTGCAAAATTATTTAGAACGAATGTCTAATAGGGAAATAAAATAATGATGGTAAACAAAGAAACGAGCAATAAGGCACAAAATAGGATCAAAGGAATACGTTTTTTAAGTGAGGTCACAAAATACCTAGGCTAGAATTAAACAAAGATGACCTTCATCATATCCAAAAGAGATGTTCACACTAAATTTTGCCTCAAGGAAAACACAAATCCAATGCAAAGGTAAGTTCTCATAATCCTCAGCAAGACAAATGAAAGTATGATCAACTTGAAAAACTTAGTCATGAGCGAAACAAAAGTATTTTGTTATTATTTCATTTTTTTAGATCAAAACATGCTGAGCACATGCCACAACATGGAGGATTATTGAACATTTGGGAATTTATCAAGTTAAAACATCCGAACAATGTGGAGATGAGTATTGTGTTGCAAATGAGCATAACCACTAGCTAAAAAGTGTGAGGGACATTCTCATCATCGAGCATGAGATATGTGCACTTTAACACGAGCTATTCTCGAACCAATAGAAAATAAATTCACAAAACACAATTACTCGATAAAGTTAGACATCTAACCAAAGCAAAAGTAACTAACATCCACGCAAAACATACAAGTACATCCCAATCAAAATAAGAAGACAAAGTATTTAGCAAAGAATAAGAGTCAAAGTTCAAGAGAGATAAAGATTTATGGGGTTTGAATTAACCAGTAGGAGGATCAGGAATCCAGATCATCATCGGCATCCCCAGATGTCCGCAGAATGGGAGGGAAGTCAGGCAGACGATCGCAATACCTCTGAAGGATAGCATCGTGTTCAACCATGTAGTTTCAAAGTCTGGTCATCCGCTCAGCATGGAACTTTTGATGTTTGTTTATTGTCCACTTGATCATTTTGACTTGAGAATTTACCTCCGCAGCACTGCGTCTGAAGATGTTAAGACCTTCCACCACAATCTCCAGCTTCTCCAACAAGTGCTCATTTGTGGGCTGATTGGGGTTGGATGATGAGGCTACATGTTGGGACGATGTTGCAACATTATCTGGAGGTGTTTGTTTGAATCTCCGTAGCATTCCTTGAACATTGATCGACCTGTGAGTCCAATCACGTTCATCATTGGTTTTGATAGGAACGCCCTTCCGCTCACACAAAGCACTGCACATTGAAGGAAAATATAGTAGCCCGACACATCTGTTCGTGCGACTTTCCAGTGAATCAAGTAGTAAAAGAGCATAGTCAAAAGGAGTACCTATGTGTATAGCTGCACAGATAATAGCCTACTAATCATTGACTCGGTTCTCATGTGTTGTTGGAGAAATCCAACTATGGATGAAGTGAAACCACAGGCGAGCTTCGGGTTTGAGCTGGTTGGTGAGCAGCAATGGTGCTCCTCCCTCTTGATAAATCCAGTGAATGTTAGATCCGGTACAAGGGTTTTCAACGCCCAATTGCAATCCTCCTCAGATGGTTTAGAATACCTATCCCAGAAATGATCTGGTTGGGGAGGTGAGGTACCATAGACCTGATGCACCATTCGGGGATTCAAACTCACCTTAAATCCCCCTACTTTAGAGGTGAACTCCCACTCCCCCACTTTCTACATATTGGCATAAAACTCACGCACAGCCAGGACCACTGGGGCATCAAGATCTACCACATACGTGGCCCATCCTAGCTAGGTGATAGCAATCTAGAGGTCCTCAAGTAGAGCCATCAAGTCAGTTGGAAATCCTCTTTTAGTTAGCATAGGCAATGAACCTTTTTGTGGCACGGGAGAGGATGGTGCTTCACTGGTCGTTTGAGCTACCTTCTTCCTTTTCTTCCTCAACAAACTCCTTGGGGTTGGGTTCTTTTTGCATGCATTTTTGATCATTTTCTTCTTTGGATGAGAAGCTTCGGCATCTTTAGGCTGGACTGGAGGGTCTTCAGTGGTTGCATTGGGACTGCGAGGAGCCATATTCTCAGGAAACTTACACAAAGCTCGGTAAGGTTTGGTTTGGCTTTTTTGGCTAGAGGGTTGTTTGATTCCAAAAGATCCACTGGGGATGTGTTGGTTGTAGCAGGGGCTTTTCCCTTAGCTTGTCGTGCTGCCGCTCTGGTCCTGGGCACACGAGTAAACGTGCCAGCTGGGTTGGGTCCTTCTGAACGAAGGATTATTGGAGACTAAGGTTCCTCGTTGGGTGGTGTTGGTGTAGTAGAATAGGTGGGACCTCCCTCCACTGGGGATGTTACCTTCTTGGTCTTGCGGGGGGCTTCTTATTTTGTCCTCATGACGCAGTGCCTATCACAAGCAAACAGAGACACAACTCTTTATTTGTGCGAGGGTGACTCACTAATGTTCTAAACACTTATTTAACCCTCTTAACTAATTTTCAGGACAAATGCTAGTAATCAAAATCTTAGGAATCAACATGCTCAAAAATTTTCAAGAGGTAAGGTACAAAATTCCAACACCTTAGGCATAATAAACACAATTCTTCTCTAAATCCATAAGTTACATTCATAAGCCAAAAATAGAACATAACACAGAATGTCAGGCAAATAGCTTCTTCAACAACCAGAATCACATAACATGGCTTAAGAATTTCAACCTCAACCCCCTTTCTCTGTCACAATTGTAGCCAAAATTTATACTCGAGCAAACCGTACAGTTCTTGACAACTCAATTCGGGCATACCCATACAATGATTTACTTGAAACCCTAAATTTCTACTCGTGTACACTCTATTCAAACAGTTACTCCTAGTAAACTCACGTAAATTTTTGACCTGGGCCTCGCATGCAAAACAACAAAATTTGAAGCCACTACTCACATGCATTGTTTGAAAATATTATAGAAACAACCATAGTGTGAACCGAACTAAGAGAGCAAGCGAGACATACATTTGCTTCTAAAGTGCAACGTGAAAGATACCTTGCCGCACGGTTTCTCAGCATAGTAAAATAACGAGAGGTTGTGAGAGAAAGCAAGTTGAAAGGGTGAGAGAAAAAGTATTGCAGTTCTAACTGTATAACCAATCACAGAGGGGTAAAAAGATGTCTCTAAGAGATTTTAATTTATCCAAAAAGAACTAATTTAAAATAACCTCTCTGTGCTGAACTTAAACAGATTTGCGGCCAAAATATGACCGTTAAGCTTTATAGTCCAGGCTGCAACATGTAATCGGCATGGTACTCAGCATTCCCTTCAACACCCCCAAACTTAGAATTCAACTGATTTCTCTCTATCGGAAACTAAATGTACTTGAAATAATTTCAAAACCAATCTACTGCAAAACTAAAACTTAAAGAAAAAATAAATTATTTACAAGAAAAACTGACATCACTCAGACTTGTATAACACAAGCAAGAAAGAAATCAGTGGTACCTCGAATGTTTAAGCATCCTGCAAGGTAGTGTGTGTTTTCTCCCTGTTGAAGAATCCACCATGATAGATCTTTACTCACTCACCAATAACCTTGAATTCCCTTCTTGATGCTTCATCTTTCAGGTCAACTGCTCCACGGGGATAAACCTTGGTGATGGTGAAAGGTCCGGACCATCTAGACTTTAGCTTTCCAGGGAATAGCTTCAATTTGGAATTGAATAACAACACTTGGTTCCCGGCTTTCAAGGTTCTGAACCTTATCCTCTTTGCATGCCACATCTGACTTCTTTCTTTATAAATCAATGCACTCTCATAGGATGTCAGTTTCATCTCTTCTAGCTCAATGATTTGAGCATCTTCTCTCACCAGCAGCTAACAAGACAGAATTTAGCTTCTTCATGGCCCAGTGAGATTAGTACTCCAGCTCCAAAGGCAGGTGACAAGCTTTTCCAAACACTAGCCTGTAGGGTGACATTCCTAGAGGTGTTTTAAAAGCTGTCCTGTAAGCCCATAGTGCATAGCCAAATGCTTGGACCAGTCTTTTCTATTTGGACTCACCACCTTTTCAAGAATCCTCTTAATTTCTCCATTGGAAAGTTCAGCTAGACCATTTTTTTTGCGGGTGATATGTTGTGGCAACTTTGTGTTTGATCTTATACTTAGCCAACATGCAGGCTAAGCTTTTATTGATGAGATTTGATCCTTCATCACTAATGATGACTCTAGGAGTGCCAAACCTAGTGAATATGTGCTTGTGCACGAACTTTATGACTATTTTAGCATCATCATTGGCACATGTTGCGGCCTCTACCCACTTGAAGACATAATCCACAACAACTAATTTATAGATGTTCCAAAAGGAAGGTGGAAATGGACCCATGAAGTCCAATCCCCAAACATCAAACAATTCAAGTTGTAAAATATAGGTCATAGGCATCGCATTTGAGGCTGGCAAGTTACCCACCCTCTGACACTTATCACAATTTTTCACCAACTCATGAGCATCCTTGAAAATTGTAGGCCAATAAAATCCAGATTGAAATACCTTAGTTGTTCTTCTTTGTCCTCCAAAGTGACCTCCATATGGGGCTGAGTGGCATTTCTGTAAAATATATGCCATCTCCACTTCAGGCACACATCTTCTTAACACTTGATCAGCACAAAGTTTGTACAGATAAAGCTCATCCCAAAAATAATATTTAACATCATGATAGAACTTCTTTAACTGCTGCCCATTTTTATCAGGTAGAAGAAATCCACTTGCTTTGAAATTAGAAAAATAAGCAAACAAGGGAGAGATGTCACATGAGACAATGAATAACTGCTCATCAGGGAACCACTGTTGAACCTGAACATTCTGTTCAACCTTAGTAGCTCCTGGTTCTCAGTCCCTTTTCTATCTTGAATTCCCAGATCAAACTATTGCAACAAAAGCACCCATCTGATTATCCTTGGCTTTGCATCTTTTTTTTTATAAGAGGTACTTGATACCAACATTATCTGTGTGAACTACAACCTTTGCTCCGAGTAAATAAGATATAAATTTTTCAAAGGCAAAGACCACAACTAAAAGCTCTTTTTTTATAGTGGTATAGTTGATTTGGGCATCCTCCAATGTTTTGCAGGCATAGTAGATAAGGTGGAAAATCTTGCTTTTTCTTCTGCCTAAGCACAACCCCAATAGCGAAGTTGCTTACATCACACATAACTTCAAAAGGCAAAGACCAATCTGGTACACACATAATAGGAGCTATAATCAAAGTCTCCTTCAGAATGTCAAAAGCTGCTTGGCATTCAGATGTAAAGTTGAATGCTGAGTCATGCTCCAACAAGGAGCATAGCGGTTTAGATATTTTCTAGAAGTCTTTTATGAACCGTCTGTAAAATCTTGCATGTCCCAGAAAACTCCTTACTCCTTTGACTGATAATGGTGGATGCAGTGTCTCAATAACAATTATTTTGGCCCTATCTACTTCAATCCCAATTTTTGAGATCTTGTGGCCCAAGATAATGCCCTCTTTCACCATGAAATGGCATTTTTCCCAATTCAAAACCGGATTGATTTCCTCACACCTTGCTAAAACCTTCTCCAAGTTACTCAGACAAGTATTGAAGTCAATTCCAAATACTGAGAAGTCATCCATAAAAATCTCAAGGTAATCCTCCACCATTTCTGAAAAGATAGCAATCATACACCTCTGAAATGTAGCTGGTGTATTGCACAGCTCAAAAGGCATTCTTCTAAAAGCATATGTACCAAAAAGACATGTGAAGATTGTCATCTCTTGGTGTTCTGGCTATATGGTGATTTGATGGTAACCTGAGTACCCATCCAGGAAATAGTAATATTCCTTACTAGCTAATCCGTCTAACATCTGGTCCAAAAATGGTAATGGGAAGTGATCATTCCTTGTGGAATTGTTGAGCTTTCTGTAATCAACAAATCCTCCAGCTTGTAACTGTCCTTGTAGGAATAAGCTCATTCTTCTTGTTTTCTACCACTGTGATTCCTCCTTTCTTTAGAACACATTGGACTGGGCTCACCCATGAGCTAGCAGAAATAGGAAATATTGTCCCATCATCCAACCATTTTATGATTTCCTTCTATACTACTTCCTTCATCAATGGATTTAACCTCCTTTGCCTTTCTACAGATCCCTTAGAATCATCTTCCAGGAATATCTTTTGCATACACAGGACTGGACTAATTCCTTTTATGTCAGCAATTGCCCATCCAATGGCCTTCTTATATTTCTTCAATACATGAATCAACTCTTTTCTTTCTCTGGCTCTAAGTTTGTAGCTATAATCACTGGAAGTGTCTTATGTTCACCAAGATATGCATATTTTAAATAAGCTAGTAATGGTTTCAAGGTCAGCTGAGGTGGTTCCTCTACAGATGGTTTCTAAGTTTGAGTTCCTGCTGGTGACATCTCTAATAGCTCAAATATTTCTCTATACATCCTTGGTTTATTCTCCTCATGCAGTTCTTTGATTGTTTCAAGTTCATCCAAGAATCTGAGTCTTCTTCATACATTTCATCTAGTTTCTCATATACCAGAGAATCCACCAAGTTTATCATAGAGCATTCTTCAAAATCATCCCTTCTGTTTTTCATAGATATGGACATGTTGAATGTAACATGCTGATCATGCACCTGCATGGTAATCTCATCATTCTTCATGTCAATAAGTGCTCCTCCAGTTTTAGAAAGGGCCTCCCCAAGATGATGGGTATTTCCTCATCTGCTTCAAAATCAAGAATGATAAAATCTGTTGGAAATATCAACTGCCCCACCTTCGCTAAGATATCCTCAATTTTTCCTTCAGGATAGACTGTTGACTAGTCTACTAGCTGCAAGGTTAGAGTGGTAGGTCTGGCCCTTCTATCCTTAAATTTTTGAAGACGGATGGGGCATTAGGTTAATGCTAGCACCAAGATCACACAGTGCTCTGCATACATCTTGACCTCCAATAGAACAGGGAATTGTGAAACTCCCTAAATCCTTGAGTTTAGTTGGCAATTTCTAGTTGAACAAAGCACTTGTCTCTTTTGTCATGGCTACAGTCTCAAATTCACCTAGAGTTGTCTTCTTTGTTAGTACATCCTTCAGAAACTTAGCATAGCTAGGCATTTGCTCCAGAGCTTCCACAAATGGAATGTTGATGTGCAGTTGTTTTAGCATATCGAAGAATTTACTAAATTTGAGATCATTCTTCTTTTTCTTGAATCTCTAAGGGTAAGGTGGAGGTGAAGGAGTGTACTTTACTGTTTCTATTTCCTTTGATTTCAGTTCACGTTGAACATGCTGCTTACTTGCTGCAGCATGTTCCTGGGCATCTTCCTAAGCTATTTGTCCTTCTTCAGGTCCATTCTTTGCATCTCCCTTTCGAGATTCAGATGTATCCCCTAAATTTTGTGGTTCTGGAGTAACTTCAGCTAGTTTAGTGCCACTCCTAAGAGTCACTACCTTCAGTTGCTCTTTCCAGGCCTGGGATTAATTGTATCACCAAGCAGAGTGCCTTGTGGCCTGTTCTTCATTTCAGTAGCCAATTGGCCAATCTGAACTTCCAGATTCTTAATGGTTGCTTCTTGGCTTTGGCTTGTTGCCTCAGTTTTAACCATAAATTATTTCATCAAATTTTCCAGAGAAATAGATGCTTCAGCTGGGTTTTGCATCTGCTCTTGCTTCATGTGATGTTGTTGTTGGAATCCACCATAAACATTCTGCTTCATCTGATGTTGATGCATCTGTAGTTGTTGGCCTTGTTGCTGCACTGGTGGTTGTTGCACATGTTGTTGTGACCCTGAAGAGTTCCTTTGATTTGACCAAGAGAAGTTAGGATGATTTCTCCATCCTATGTTATAAGTAGATGAATATGGGTTATTCTTATTATTCCCCATATAGCAAACAGAAACAAGATTATGTGGGAAATCATCAAACTAGTGTGTTTCTCCACAGTATATACAAGTGGAATCCACCAACACTTGATTCACTATCTACTATAATGGTTGTGATGGTTGTGGAGCTTGGTTTGCTGCCATAGTTGCTTCTATGCTCTTCAGAGAGGTTCTTATTGCTTCAATCTGAGCTTGCATAGTAGTCAAGACACTTGATTCAACAACTTCAATTACCTTCTTGGAAGTTTGTGCTCTAGCATTTGACCATTGACAATTATTCTCAGAAATCCTCTTTAAAATCTCAAAAGCTTCATTATAGGTTTTCAACAACATGTCTCCATTTGAAAAGGCATCTAGCACTAACCTTGAATTGAGATTCAGTCCATTATAGAAAATTTCCAACTGAATGCAATGAGGTATGCCATGATCGGGGCATTTCCTCAGCAACTCCTTGTATCTTTCCCAAGCTACGCTGACTGATTCATCATCTTGCTTGAATGCCATGATGTCATTTCTGCACCTTGTGTTTCTGATAGGAGGGAAGTACTTAAGCAGGAATTTCTCAGCCATATCATTCGAGGAAGTGATGGTTTCTGGTTGAAGATTTTTCAACCATGACTTGGCACTGTCCCTTAGAAAGAAGGGGAAGGTCTTATATGTAGAATCATGCACACATTAACTTGCAACAGGGTTTAAACAATTTATGTTCATACTACAGAAATGGTAAATAAACTTAAGCTACACAATAACAATTGAATCAACAAATAAACAAACAAGATAATAAGTTCTCAGTTATAAAAGACAACTCAGGTTGCTGACTCTTCTTGCTATGTAAGATGTTGTAGCATTAAATCCTAGCATGCTCTAGTGACAAACCGCATATTTAATCTAACAGCTTTTCCAAGCCATAGATGTTGCTAAGATAATCATCTATCAACATATTCCTATGCTAAACAGAAGAACATCCAGCTCAAAGTAAGACAGGTTCAATGAGCACACTAATTCCACACATTTTCCAATGTCTAGAATTAGTTCAAAATAGAGCTCTCTCCTAAACATGCTTTTCCAAGCATCAGCAGAAATGTATCTTAGCCAAGTTGGCCAGACAGAGTAAGATAAAATTGATAAACACCAAGATCTGATAGATTTAGCAATAGATCAAAACAACACTGCAATAAGCTTAAGCATAAGAAGTCAACATCCCAAGTCTAAGAAGATTAGCTCATGGATAATACAAAATGACTCATATCCGAGTTTTCTTCACAAATAAACATAGGAAAAAAGTAAAAACAACTAGAAATGTAAATCAGAAGTAGCTAAGGGGATGAGTTCCATCAATCCCGAAATAGTGCCCTCAGGATTCCTCCTTCGGTCACTGCCCAGCTAACTTCTTGGTGCTTGGTCTTCCTTCCTCATCAAGACTTGTGTATTTCTCTGTAAATTCTCGCACACCCACCAAATGAGCTTTTTCTCCCTCTTATATAAAGCTCTAAAATTCTAGAAGAAAATATTTTTAGGTTTACTCAATTAATGCTGCATTGCCTTAATTCTCCCTGCCAAGGTGGAAACAAACCCAGGTGCTTTCACTTTCCACCTCAGCTCAGCATCAGCACACCCATGTCAGCAATTAAAAGATGGCCCAATTTAAAATTTCTTCTCCCCGACTTTATGTCTCTAGACAGACCACCATGCTACAGCATGCATTCTACATCTTCACTCGGCATGTTCACTTTATTCTGGAATTTATACTTGATGTTTTTCCTATATTATTTTATGCTAAACTAGAAACAAAAGAGTTAATTTGCAACAACTACTCCTTTAAACACCAATCATGCAAAATTATGATTATTTAAACCTAAAATGGACTTAGACAAGACTCAAATGACTCGAATTTATTAATTTAAAGGCATAAATATAACTCTCTTGAGAGAGATATCATCTATATAATCTTTTGTGATCTCTTAAACACCGTATGATCTCCCTATCGACGAGATAACTAGATGTATTAGTTCACGTAAAATGATTGTAAATTAAGACAGGAGTTTTTTTATTGCAAGTCATTAATGATTCCTAGAATATCAAGCATAATCTTTCCCAATATACGAATCATAATGCTTTTATAAATACAATTCCAACACTAATCATAGACATAACATTTATTTTTTACATTCAATAATCAGTCCTTGGGAATCGGATTATGCAATTCAATTTGCAAGTAGTAAACCATCAACTTATTGGTATCAGAGCCTTGTTCCAATTATTTTCTCTGTCTGTTAAATAATATTGTTTATAATTAAGCATGATTATTATTATTGAATTGCATTTAATGGATTTATTATGTTGACCTTCATGGCTTATCAGATTAATCAGCCATTTTATAAGGATTCATTTTTTAACCCCACGAGATAAATTTGTGGTTAGATTTAATTTTCAAATAATATATTAAGATATTTTTTCCAATGTAATCAAATATGAATTATCAAGAATGAAGAACGAGAAGATGAAGAACAAAGAACACGACATCACGCATGACGAACCGTGTAGAAGACAGCGGCTGCCAACCGGTAGACACAGGACAGCGACAAGCGGGCTCGCGCGGTTGAACTCTAGCTAGTTTGTGCTTGTGGAGAGCAGCTCACTATTGCGCCCTGCACGTGGTGGCATGCCGCAGTTTCAGTGCAGGTGGCGATCGAAGGAGGCAGCAACGACGGCAGTAATGGCTAGCAGTAGAACCCTAAGGTTCGCGCCTGCACAATCATGCACAACAGCATGACCATGCACCACCTGCACATTTCTCCCAGCTGCCACGTGCTGACAGGGATACAGGTGAGTCCATTGGGCTACGTGCAAGGGCGCAACAGCAACAAGCGGCGACAGCGCGATGTGTGGTGGAATTCTAGTGGTTCGTGCACGCGCACAACCGTGCGCAACATTATGTGGCACCCTCCTCTATGCAGCTTCCACTGACAATCGACAAGGCAAGGTAGAGTGGCGACAGGAGAAGGATCATTCGTCGGTAGTAATGATGACACTGTCCGTGCAGCAGAACCCTCATGGTTCACGTGCGCATTCGGGTGCCTGCGATGCAGTGCGGCTGCCCCCTCTCGAAGCTTTTTTCTGTGTAAATTGCAGCCAGCGCGAGCCTAGGCCACGGGTGACGGCCGGCAGATGGGGCTGGAATGCAACCTACAACCTGCAACCTGTGCAAACTCGTGTGTGGTTGTTGTGCATTTTTGGCGAGCCTCGCGGTGGAGACCCATGGATGATTGGCGGTAGCTGAAAGGGGAGCGGTCTCACAGACTGGGCACACGTGAACCCAGTTCTTGGTGTGTTCGCAAGTCCAATTGTCCAATTTTTCAAGCCCAAACTGTTCAAGATGGCCCAAATTGAATTATCATATTTTCAAGTCAAATAGTGGGAGCCTAGTTGAAGATTTGTACATTATTTCCAACCGGAATAGTTAGAATTACTTTTATTCATGTAATGGAATAATGGGGCCACAAGGAATATTATTATTTATTTTTAATATGTTCTTGTATGATATAATTGTTTTATTATTTGCGTTCATCCAAGCAAGTGTAGATAAAGGAGCACGTTGAATGCTTTGTTATTTATAGCTTAAAAGCATGTTATGCGATTTATTTCATGAATTAAATTATAACAATAAATTCAGAATTCATGCTTGGCATGATGGAATTTTAGCAATGTTAAAATTTATTGTAACATGAAATAATTTGAGTGCAAACAATAAAAGTTCTAAACCTTATGAATTTAATTTACTAAGCATTTTTTAAGACCTCAACAAAGCGATCTCTTATTGGAAATAGATAATTCAATCATTAAATGTCAACATGTGTACCTAGCTTATTCTATTATTCATAAGTTCCAATATATGAGATTTCTTAAAACAAACATTTAATTCATGTTAGTAGTGGGAGCCTTTCCGTAAACGTCTATATGTGTAGCTTGAGTATTTGGTTTTCATAGTACTCTAGGATTGAATTAAATGACACAACTTTGTTGTAAAAATCATGCGTCACGGATCTGTTGTGTATGAAAAATGAATTTTATAATGAAAAGTTAACATTGTGCTTCATATGCTTAGATATCAAGAGCATAACTCATTTTGGATGTCCCTGCTCAATAGGATAACATGGTTTTAGTGTATCTCCAATTATTAATTTTATTTGTCTAAAGTAATTGACATAGATTGGAATTAAAGGACTGGAATTGAAGATGCAGTTTGGTTTAGTGGTTTTTTGTAAACGTTCACATGTGTGGCTTGCAATAAAACTACTTGGGCTATTGGAGGAAACAATTGTATTGTTTTTATCATAAGGTTACAATACATAATTTTTGAACTGTTTGTGATTGTGTTTTAATTTCTCTTTTAATTTATTGTTTTCAGATATGTTTATATCTGTTGAGTCCTTGATGTTTTGTCTTAATTCTGACCCATTAACTGGCCCGAATTATCCAGTATGGAAAAGCAATGTCACTCGGTTCTTATAAATCCATGTCCGAGATTGCCTACTATCATGTAATCATGTGAGGAACACACATATTACGACAAATAGATATGGTCAAATAAATGGCCAATTATTATATCCTTAGTAATTTCTCAAATATGTTGCGACTTCAATATGAAAAGATGATATATGCACAGGAACTGCCAGATCCAGTCTTATCAAAGATATTATAGGACAGGAAATGGAGCAAGGCAGTCCAGTATGCGTAATTGTAGAATTTATGATTCACCTTATAGATAAATATGCAATGTTAGAAGGTGAGCTTGATGCCTCTGCCTAAATTAACCTGATACTCAACACGCTGCCGAAGTCTTTAAATGACTTCAGAGCAGCTGTAGAGGAAAACATGCCTGAGTATACGATTCAAAGTCTACTCGAATATCTTGTCTTAATAGAGCTTGCATTATTATCTGCTAGCAACCCCTCAGTCCAATGGAAATGTAGGAGGAGAGGTGGACGAAGCAAGAAAAATAATGCAAGCAGTGGGAGTAAGACATATACGTGTCTCAAGTGTGGTAGAAATGGTCATAGGAAGGTAATTTTCCAGTGCTAGGCACTGAAGGACAAGGTATATCATGTGAATTTATAACGGAAACTTGTTTAGCATCAGTTTCTACTCAGTCGTGGGTAGTGGTTGCTAGAGCTACTGATCATGTTTGCTATACTATGCAGGACTTCGTTCCGACAAGGCATTTGATACATAACAAGGTGACTATCTCCATGGGCAGCACAATGCAAGTCTTAGCAGTAACCATTAGAGATTTTACTTTATGCTTTGAGAACAATGTTTTGATTTCAAAAAATGTTTTATTTATGTTGGTTTTTCGATGGAAAGTAATATCAATTTCCAAGTTATTTTTTTATGGATATTCAATTATTTTTTATAGTGGTGTTTCTATGATGAAAAATTGATTGATTCTCTCTATATCATAAATTGTTTGCATAAATCTTCTGTGAACATTACATCTAACTCATCCAATAATAATAATCATTTGAAGAGAAAGTTTTCTTCTTCCGACGAGGATCAAACATATCTCTGGCACTTGAGACTCGGTTACATCATTCTAAAGAAGATTAAAAGACTAGCAAATGATGGTGTCTTGTATTCCTTCCAAGTAGCACCTCATCATGTCTGTGAATCATGTAAAGAGAGTATGAGGACGACCACACCTTTTAAGGTAAGTGCGGCTCGAGCAGAGGATGTGTTGAAATTGATCCACTCTAACTTATATGTACCATTGCCCACGCGAGTTCGTAGAGGTTATGAATATTTCGTCACATTTATTGATGATTGCTAAACATTTGGATACGTCTACCTGTTTCCCTACAAGTTTGAATTCTTTGAGAAATTCAAAGAACTCAAGACAAAAGTAAATAAGAAGCTAAATAAGACTATCAAGACACTACGATCGGATCGTCGTGGTGAATACCTCAGTAACGAGTTCTTGCTTACCAATTTCATTTTGGGGATATGCCTTGGAAACAGCAGAGTATTTGCTCAACCTTATACTTTCTAAATCAGTTCCTAAAACTCCTCTAGAACTCTATTATGGGCGAAAGCCCACATTAACCAGAATGAGGGTTCAGGGTTGTCTAGCCTACGTGATGATAAATGAACCATATAAGTTAGAATGTAGGTGTTAGCTAATGATGTTTGAAGGTTATCGCGGACAAACAAAAATTTATTATTTCAATTATCTTAAGGATCAGAAAGTCATTGACAGTACCAATGCGAGATTCTTGGAGGATGAATATGTGAGAAAACCACAAATCCAAGAGTGAAATCATTCTCCTTAAACTTGGAAATGATGATGCAATTCCATCGGAAAAGTCCCGTGTTGTGGTAGAATCACCTAGTACTTGTGAGGGACACCAATGCAAGGCATGTGACAAAAGTGTACTAAGCCAACTACTGATACAGTTTAGATGCCCTGTCTCAGTGGGAGGGTTGTTTGGCAACCAGAAGGTACATGTTTGCGGGAGAGTCTTCTGATTTGATTCTAGAAAACAGACTGGATAATGTCGGCCCATAAACATACGATGAGGCTATATCTGATAAAGACACAAACAAATGACATGTCTCCATGGATTTTGAAATAAAATCCATAACGGCTATGGATGTATAAGAGAAAACTAAGCTGCCAAATAGCTTTCGAGCCATCGGTTGCAAGTGGGTATATAAGAGAAAGAATGGAGTGAGTAGAGAAATTACGACCTATAAAACTACGTTGGTGGCGAAGGGTTATAGTCAGAAAGAGCGCATAAAATATGACAAACCTTCTCACCAGTAGCCATACTCAAGTCCATTCGGATACTCCTTTCCATAGCGGCACGTAAGGACCTAGAAATATGGCAAATGGATGATAAAATCGAGTTTCTAAACTTGTACTTTGAGGAAAGTCGTGACATCTATATGAAACAAGGAGAAGGATATGCGTAGGATGGCGAAGAGCATTTGGTCTGGAATCTCAAGAAGTCCTTATAGAGACTTAAGAAAGCTTCGCAGCCATTGAACTAACGTTTTGACGAAGTGATTATGTTCTATGGATTTTCACAGTGTTTGAACTATATGTCAGTGGAAGTGTGGTATTCCATGCACTTTATTAATACCAATGTCAATTTTTTTAGCACAATATACCTGGTCTCTACGTCTAGTAAGATGTTGCTTACATAGTGAATAAGGTGTTGCACGTCGGCTTCCTCTTAGACCAGGACAACACGGAGTGCCCAATTAGATATTGACTAGTACAAGAACAGATCTACAACGGAAAGTGGTTTCGACATTTGATCGATAAATTATTTAACAGCGACTTAGCAAAGCTAATAATATAGCGGCAAATGAAAATTATCGATCCCACAGGGAATGAAACGACGAAAAAATCCTAAATACTAAATCAGGCGTTCTTAAAATACTGGTTAGGAAAATCAAAGTTTTGGGATTTGGTGGTTTTGCAAATTATAATCCTTGCGAATAAAAAGTAAACAGTAATTTAAAATACTTTGGTTGAAAACGGTTATGAGAAATACAGATTCTAGAGATATCTACCTATCAAGTATGACATGGATGAATGAATTGATTATTTCCCAATTTAATTCCTCTTCATAGTGAAACATCAGAAAAATATTATGAACTTCTTTGTTGGAAAATTCATAGAGTAGATCAGTCAATTACCTATCTCCGCTCGGTCTCAAGATAAATTAACTAACTCCAAAGATCTACAGATTTATCCCTACAATCAATCTCCTTCAGTTACGACAAGAAATCAGATTATATTGTGAAAATCTCTTTCCATTGAAAACTATTACAGTTACATCTCAAGTAATCAACTAATTAATCCTAAGATGTGGCCAGCAAACTCAAGACTATGAATAAACTCAGATTTCACAAACTACGAAGGGAAAGGGAAAATAATTCAATTAATCAAAACATGCATACATTGATAGTTCGAAACCCTAGAATATGATGAAGAGATTAGTTACACATATTCAGAGTAATATTCATCATAGAAAAATAAAACCTGATTTGCATAAAAACTTGGATCTGAATGTCTTCCCACAAAATTCTGTCTTCAAACATAAACTCTAAAAACTCTTGGAAATCTCTCAAACTCTGAAACCTGGAATGAAGCATACCTAAAAATTGAAATTACTAGGATATATATAGAGGTGGAGGTGTATCATATCATATCTAGGGCTAAAGATATGAAAAACTCGAATTCAGTCAATTTCCCGCGCCAGCAGGTCCGCGTCGATCGACGCGGCATCCCCGTCGATCGACGTGGAAAAATGAGGTCAGCCCCTTCTGCACGGTCTTATGGTTTTGGCCATAACTTCCTCTCCCGAAATCCGATTGACCCGATTCTAGTTGCATTGGAGAGCTAACTTAAAGCGTCATCCATTGCCATGCGCCAATAGCCTGAATTCCTCTTGTGGAAGAACTCTTTACTGCTACACTTACACATCACTGCTTTCAGAACGGTTTTCTTGTGAATTTAAGCCTAAAACCTGCACAAATACCAAAATACGCCTAACACCACCTAATATTGACTCATGCATAAAATATATATATAAACTCAATAAAACTACATAAAATAGTAGAAAAATAATATAGATAAGTGAGCGAAATAATGAACTTATCAAATCCCCCAAACTTGAACGTTTGATTGTCCTCAATCAATAGGCAAGAAAGAAATCAAAAGATCATGTGGTTAAAGTGCAATGCCTCACAAGATTCATCACAGTCAAGAACTAAGAATCCACTACCCACAAGCAATTTGAAAGAGACAGAAAATTCATCAACCGTGGAAGAACTCACAGGAAGTGTATCGCTCAACTCTCAAGTGTCTAAGGTAAAGATGAAAGCACTCAACAACATGTATGAAGAAATTTCTACCATAGGCTTACAGATTTTCTAATATCTCCACTGCTAGAATGTGCACACAAGTCTAGAATCAAAAAGGACTTTCGAAAGGTTGTAACGTAGGCTTTTTCTGATAAGGTAGGGAAATATGGCCAAGTGACTAAATCAATTGAGTTCATGACTCTCAACATCTCCAACCACTATCTATAATCATCCACCTTATCTCCTCATACACATCAACAAATTTTTTTTATAGCTCATTTTGAATCTCTTATGCTATTTTCGATAATTTTGTATTCTTTTCTTTTCAGAGAGCTTATGAGAATTCTAATTATTTCTTTAAGCTTCTTTTTCACACATCTTTTCACCATTAATTTATCATATCTTATCACCAATTCACCAATCTAACCCCATACATACCACAACTCAAGACACGAGTGAGACAATACTTTTCTTAATCTCATAGACAAGGAAAGAAAAATTGTACAGGCTCAAAGTGGCTAACTAGGGAAAATTTTATTGTGAAGGGACAGTGTTTATGATATTGGGTTCACAAAGATGACCTAATATCATCTCCTAAACTTGTGCACACTATGCAGTCTCAACACAGAAAATAGGCAAGTTCTAGAGAAATCAAAACACACATGTGAATCTCACATCAAACGAAATAAAGGCTCAAATTCTCACACAAGGATTCAAAAAATTTTCTTCCACAATCAATTTCAAATCAGCTCAATCAACATGCAAGTATAAGTGTCAAATCAGTCCTATCATGCGGTATTCTACATTCATAGGCATCTAACCACAATCTCAATCAATTCAATACTCAACCCTCAATCAATTCTAATCTCACAATCTCATTCAGATTATCTCAAAACTCAAAAATTTTCCCCACAAAATAGCATAAAAAAGAAAAGTACGAAAAATTAAAGACAAAAAGCAGAATAAATAAAAGATAGGGTGTTCCATCTCTTGTCCACATCCCCCCAAACTTATTTCCAACTCGAAGAGTGGAATAAGTTTGAAAATCAGACAAAAGAGGGAACGATACCTGGTAGTTGATCTCAGACATCAACTTTTTTATCCCCCCGAGTCTCCAAATCACCACTAGGGAGGTCGGGTCCAGGCAGGTCTTTTCGCAACCTCCTTTCCATCTTTGTTCTGGATAACTTGCATCCCCCATTTCTTGGCGTCTTTTTCCAGAAGGACCTTGTGCGTGCATAATGAGGGGATGATCCCCTTGATGTCTCTCAATGTCCCCCCAATGGCGGACATGTACTTCCGTAGAACTCGTAGTAATTTTTCCAACTCCCCATACCTGAGGTGTGCCAGAAGCATCTTGAGTTCCAGAACCAGCGGATCAGAGTTAGATTGCAGCTTTCCCCGATTTGCATCAGTTGACATGGGTGAAACTGCTGCAATCCCTTTTTTACGTCGCGCTGCTTCTGCCGATGAAAACTCCGTGTCTGACTTCCTTCATGCATTGATCGATGTGACTGTTACGTCGATCGATGTGGCTCCTAAGGCTACGTCGATCGACGCACGGTGCGCGTCGATCGACGTGGAGGAATTTCCACGTTTTCCCTTCTTTTTCTGGCTGCGTCGGCTTGGAAACTGCTCTCGTTTGTTCTCTTTTTCATGTGTTATTCCCTCGGATACGTCCAGCTCCATCGCCAAATCCACAAGCTCATCGTCCACCTTATCCAAACCTGAAGACAAACACAAAGAGTGTAGTAAGCAGTTCTCCAGAAAGTTTGGATCAGTTTTAAGGGAAGGAAAGAGAGAGGAAATCACCTGATTTAAACAGTTGATCATGTGGCACTCTTCCTGGTAGCTCCCTTCATTACGCTTCTGCACTGCTTTGTAGATGGGGAAGGTGACCGACTCGTCATTAACTCAGAACGTCAGTTTTCTATCTCGAATGTCAATCAATGCTCCAGCAGTCTTCAAAAAAAATCTCCCCAAGATAAGCGGGATGTTGTGGTCTTCTTCCATGTCAAGCACCACGAAGTCTGCTGGAATGATGAAGTCCTTCACCTTCACAAGTACGTCTTCTACGATGCCTCTTGGTTAGGACACCGATCTGTCAGCCATCTGCAATGATATGGTCGTTGGTTTGATGCTCCCGATCTCTAGTCGCTTGAAGATTGACAGCGGCATTAAGTTGATGGATGCACCGGAATCGCAAAGGACCTTCCCAAAGGTCTCTCCTCCAATGACGCAGGGGATCGTGAAGGATCCCGGGTCCTCTCTCTTCAGCGGCATCTTCTTCTGAATAATCGTGCTGCATTCCTCGAACAAGTTAACCCTCTCGTGCTCCATGAAGGGTCTTTTCTGAGAGACCATATCCTTCAGAAACTTGATATACCCCGGTATCTCACGTAGTGCCTCAATCAACGGGATGTTGATGTTTACTTTCTTCATGTTCTCTAGAAAGCGTGCAAATCTCTCGTTCATCTTTGCTTTAGCACAGCGCTGTGGAAACGGCAGAGGAGGTTTCTTTGGTGACAGAATGGGAGCGGACGTCGATCGACGTGGATCAGCATCGATCGACGTGGCCTTTGGTGCTGCGTCGATCGACGGAGACCCCGCGTCGATCGATGGGGCTGTGTCTGCGACGGCTTCTTTATCCTACCCGGCTTCTCCTTCCTCCCGGGTATCTTTCCCTGCCTGCTTTGGCCCTTCATATGATTTTCCCCTCTCAGAGTGATGCCATTCACTTGGTTCCTCTGATTCTGATTCTTGGGGTTAATCTGAGTGTTGCTCGGAAGTTGCCCCGGCTTGTGCTGGGCTCCGAGGGCATCGGCGATCTGGCTGACCTGAGTTTCAATAATTTGAACATGCTTCTGCACCTGGTCTACTTTAGTATTCACGCCTGCAATTTCTTGCTTTAGCTTGGCTACCGTATCGGTGGAGCCTTCCATGAATTTAGCCAAGATCTCCTCGAGATTGGGCTTCTTCTTCTCCACCACTTCTCCATCTTGCACTGCAAACCCAGGTGGTGGTTGCTCCGCGGCTTGGGGGTTCGCGTAGGACAATCCAGGATGGTTCCTCGCGTGATTATAAGTGTAGGGCTGGTTGTGCTGCTGATATCCTCCACGGTAGTTGTTTTGGTAACCAACCATTTGCATGAAATTTACAGTGGCATAATCCCCCTCAGGCGGAGCTTGCACTGGCTCTACTACAACAACTATTTTCTCCTGCTTCAGTGCAGCGAAGTCTTCCCTTAGCTTTTTCAGCTCGGTGCCAAATCAGGTTGTTCGACAACTTTCTCCACCACTTTCTCGACCGCCATCACAGGCCGATGTCAACTCGAGGACCACCGTTGAGTGTTGTTTGCCATCTTTTGGAAGAATTCCATGGCCTTCTTTCCACTTTTCGTCATGATGGTTGATAAGATAGGATTTTCACCAACTTATCTTATTGTTCTTTGACTGATTGTGTAGCGTTTAGATAGTTTTTTGTATCATTTTCGTGCATGAATTGGATTTTGTACTTGGAATGTCGTGTTGATGAATCATGCAGGTTTTTAGCCGAAAAATAGAGAAAGATTAGAATTCCAGTTTCAGCACCCCGTCGATCGACGAAGAATTCTAGTTTCAGCACCCCGTCGATCAACGAAGAGGCTCGTCGATCGACGAGGCAAAGCAAGCCAAGCGCTCGACGAAGGGAAAAAGGTGATCGACGGAAGGAAAGTCAGCGTCGATCGCTGCCAATCCTCGTCGATCGACGAAGAGGTTCCAGGTCCAGCGATCGACGCCAAACATCCTTGGTCGACGCGCATGCGGGAATCCAAGTCTGGATCTGATTTGGAGATTAACGCATATCTAACCCTAGATACTGCTAGATACATCATTCACCTCTATAAATATTCATGTAAATTCGTTTTTTTTTTTAAAGGAGAGAGACCAGAGTTAGAGAGAGAAAAGAGTTAGAGCAATTACAAGAATTTATTATTGAAGAGTTTTTAGAGTTTTATGTTTGAAGACAAGTTTTTACGGGAAGATTTCCGGATTCCAGTTTTTATGCAATTCAGGTTGTATTTTTCTATGATGAATATTACCGTAAATATGTGTAACTAAATCCTTTCTCAGATTCTAGGGTTTCGAACTATCAACGTATGCTTGTTATGATTAATTGAATTATTTTCCCCTTCCCTTCGTAGTTCGTGAAATCTGTGCTTATTCATAATTCTGATTTGCTGATCACATCTTAGGATTATTTAGTTGATTACTTGAGACGTAACTGTGATAGTTTTCAATCGAAAGAGATTTTCACAATATAATTTGATTTCTTGTCGTAACTGAAGGAGATTAATTGTAGGAATAAATCTGTAGATCTTTGGAGTTAGTTAATTTATCTTGAGACCGAGCGGAGATAGGTAATTAATTAATCTACTTTACGAATTGTCCAACAAAGAAGTTCGTAATAATTTTCTGATGTTTCACTACGAAGAGGAATTAAAATTGGGAATTAATCGATTCATTCATACAAGTCATACTTGATAGGTAGATATCCCTGGAATCTGTGCTTCTCTTATTTGACTTCAAAATCTTTTTAAATTTCCTGTTTAATTTCCATTAGCAAATACTGCGATTTTCAAAACAACAAAACTTTTTATTTGATTTTCCTAATCAGTGTTTTCAAGAACGTTCGACTTAGTACTTAAGGTTTTTCGTTATTTCTTTCTCTGAGGGATCGATAATTTTATTTGCCGCTATATTATTAGCTTTGCTAAGTCGCGGGTTAAAAATATACGCGATCAAATTTTTGGCGCCGTTGTCGGGGAAAGAATAGAATTAATCTTACTATTAAGTCTGTGATTGAAATATTGCTTTATGCTGTAATTTTCGTAATTTCTAATTTTTCTCGCATTTTCATTTTTCTCGTCGATCGACGCTTCTTGGCATCGATCGAAGAAGTTGTTTTCTTTCATCGATCGACGCCGTTTCTCGTCGATCGACGCTTTGTTGTTTCAGAGGCTCAGTTTTCTTAATTCAGTTCGTTTCGTTTATTTTCTGTTTTACCTCACTACCTCCTTTGCTGTACAGGTAGTGCATGAGTACAAGAGCCCGAGGAAAGGACCCGCTTTATTATTACCCGGATATTGAAGCCACTTGCAGAAAGATCTGAAAGAATAAGCGTGCTCAGGAAGGCTCGAGTAATCAAACAATGGGAGATAACGTGCCACCACCGGTTATTTAACCGCAACCACCAGTGCTAACTGCAGAGGAGCAGGCTGTGCTTCTCCAAGAGGTCCAAGCTATGAGGGCGCAAATCCAACAGTACAATCTGGAGAAAGACCTCGAGAGGAACAATCCGAATGGAAGGGATCTTCGCCATAACCCGTTGTTTGAGGACAATCCCGACAATGAAGAGGAAGACAATCAGGACCCTCCAGAAGAATCCGACGATGAGGAAGAAGAGGAAGCCATGCAGAACCGGTACAAACCTCGGTTCAAGGAGACTGACTTCAAGATTGGCATCAATGCCAACAATTTTGAACTGAAGACCGGATTGGTGCAGATGGTGCAACAAAATCAATTCGGAGGAAGACCTACTGAGGACCCCTATGCGCATTTGGACAAGTTCATCATGCTCTGCAACACTGTAAAAATTGGAGGAGTCAGCAAGAGTGCCATCCGAATGCGTCTGTTCGCATTCTCTCTGAGGGATAAGGCACAATCGTGGTTCACTGCACTGGACAAAGGAAGCATAGGCACGTGGACCGAATTGAGGAACGAGTTTCTAGGGAACTTTTTCCCTCCGAATGTTATCAGGCAAAAACGAAAAGAAATCATCAGGTTCGCTCAAAGGCCTGACGAGAGCTTCAGTGAGGCGTGGGAAATATTCAAAGAGCTGCTGAGAGCCTGTCCCGGACATGGTTTTCCGCCAGGAGAACAAGCTGAGGCGTTTTATGAAGGGCTCAATGATAAGACAGCCAAGTTGGTGGACACCACTCTAGGAGACACAGTCATGACGAAAAGTGGAAAGAAAGCCATGGAGTTCTTCCAAAAGATGGCCAACAACACTCAACGGTGGTCATCAAGCCAAACTCGGCCTGTGAAAGCTGTCGAGAAAGTAGTGAAAAAAGCGGTGGAAAAAGTTGCCGAGCAACCCGATTTGGCAGTCGAGCTGAAAAAGCTCAGGGAAGAGTTTGCTAATCTGAAGCAGGAGAAAACAGTTGCTGCAGTTGAAGCAGTGCAGGGTCCAACCGAGGAAGACAATGCTGAGGTGAACTTCATTCAAAGGGGCGGTTATCAAAACAACTACCGAGGAGGATATCAGCAACACAATCAGCAGAATAACCAGCCCTACACCTTCAATCCGCAAGGAATCACCCTGGGTTCTCCTATGCAAATCCTCAAGCTGCAGAGCAACCACCACCAGGATTCGCCGTTCAAGACGGAGTAATAGTGGAGAAGAAGAAGCCAAATCTCGAGGAGATTTTGGCTAAATTCATGGAAGGTTCCACCGACACTATAGCCAAGCTGAAGTAGGAAATTTCGGGGGTGAACACAAAGGTCGATCAGGTGCAAAAGCACGTGCAGATCATTGAAAATCAAGTCAGCCAGATCGCCAATGCCCTTGGAACTAAACACAAGCCGGGACAACTTCCAAGCAACACGCAGGTCAACCCAAAGAATCAGAATCAGAGAAACCAGGTGAACGCTATAACTCTGAGAGGGGGCAAAACCTACGAAGGGCCCAAGCTAGCAGGGACAGACACTCGAGATGAAGGAGAAGCTCCGTCGATCGACGAAACACCTCCGTCGATCGACGAAGCACCAAAGCATCCGTCAACCGAGGCTAATGCTCATCGATCGACGGTCGCCCCTGCTCTGCCAATGTACAAGCCGCCTCTGCCCTTTCCGCAGCGGCTTGCCAAGACCAAGATGAACGAAAGGTATGCACGATTTCTGGAGACAATGAAGAAGGTGCATATCAACATCCCATTGGTAGAAGCTCTTCAAGAAATGCCCGGGTACATCAAGTTTCTGAAAGACATGGTCTCTCAGAAAAGACCGTTCTTGGAGCACGAGACGGTCAACCTGTTCGAAGAGTGCAGCGCCATCATCCAAAAGAAGATGCCGATCAAAAGGGAAGACCCGGGTTCCTTCACAATCTCTTGTGTCATCGGAGGTGAGACCTTCGGGAAGTTTCTCTGTGATTCAGGGGCTTCGATCAACTTGATGCCGCTATCAATTTTCAGACGGTTAAAGATCGGAAGCATCAAGCCCACAACAATCTCTCTTCAGATGGTCGATCGATCTGTCACCTATCCGAAGGGCATCGTTGAAGATGTGTTGGTAAAGGTAAAGGACTTCATAATTCCCGCTGACTTTGTGGTGCTCGACATGGAGGAGGATCGGAACATTTCTCTGATCCTTGGAAGACCATTCCTGAAAACCGGAGGGGCATTAATCGACATCCGCGACGGCAAGCTGACGTTTTGAGTGAACAATGAGTCTGTCACATTCTCGATTTACAAGGCAATGCAGAAGCACAACGATGGAAGCTATGCAGAGGAATGCCACATGATCAACTGCTTCAGCCCGGTAATGTCTTCCCCTTTCACCTGTTTCAAAAGTGAGCCGGATTTACTGGAAAACTGCTTGCAACACTCCCTTTCCTCGTCCACAAATCTGGATGAAGCAACCGAGGGGATCATGGATCTGGTCATGGAACTGGATGTGTTCGAGGAGGTGACTCGAGAGAAAGAACTTAAAAGAGAACCGCTGCCCAGCCACTACAGTCAGTCCTCGTTGATCGAATCCACTTCCTCGTCGATCGACACTGCAACAACATCTTCGTCGATCGATGAAGATGCTCCGTCGATCGACGGCAAACTGGAGAAACCAATTTCCAGCTCTGAACCACCAATTCTGGAGCTCAAGACACTCCCGCCACATCTCAGGTACGCATTCCTGGGGTCTGATAACACTTACCCTGTTATTGTTTCTGCTTATCTTTCACAGGGGGAGTTGGACAAACTGCTGCGAGTTCTACAGACATACAAGACCGCCATCGGATGGACTTTGGGAGATATCAAAGGGATCAGCCCTTCGCTGTGCATGCACAAGATCATCCTTGAAGAGGACGCCAAACCAAAGAGACAAGCACAACGACGTTTGAATCCCATCATGCAAGAAGCTGTAAAGAAGGAGGTTCTCAAACTCCTTGACCATGGCATGATCTACCCAATTTCCGACAGCAAGTGGGTGAGCCCTACACAAGTAGTAGCCAAGAAAGGAGGGATGTAAATAGTGAAGAATGACGATGGAGAAGAAGTAGCAAAAAGACCGATCACGGGATGGCGAGTCTGCATTGACTACCGAGCCTTGAACACCGCCACGTGCAAGGATCATTTTCCTCTTCCATTCATTGATCAAATGCTAGATAGA
This sequence comes from Plectranthus barbatus, assembly GCA_026898455.1. Classification (NCBI taxonomy): domain Eukaryota; kingdom Viridiplantae; phylum Streptophyta; class Magnoliopsida; order Lamiales; family Lamiaceae; genus Plectranthus; species Plectranthus barbatus. Next base: position 364,356 of record JAPKLW010000756.1, read on the forward strand.
TTATCTGGTTATCCTTTTTATTGCTTTCTTGATGGTTACTCAGGGTACAATCAGATAGCTGTGGCTCCTGAAGATCAACACAAGACGGCATTCACCTGTCCATATGGAGTGTTCGCCTACCGACGGATGCCCTTTGGACTATGCAATGCACCAGCCACCTTCCAGAGATGCATGACGGCAATCTTCCACGACTTGATCGAGGACATCATGGAGGTATTTATGGACGACTTCTCGATTTTTGGTAGCTCATTTGATGTCTGTTTGCAGAATTTGGCTACTGTACTTGAGAGATGCACCGAGACAAACATGTGCCTCAATTGGGAGAAATGCCATTTCATGGTTCGGGAAGGAATCGTGTTGGGACATCGAGTGTCAGCCGAAGGATTGGAAGTAGATCGAGCCAAAGTGACAGCTATTGAGAAGATGCCACCACCAACAAATGTCAAAGCCGTCCGAAGCTTCCTAGGTCATGCAGGATTCTATAGAAGGTTCATCAAAGACTTCTCAAAGGTATCCCGGCCCTTGTGTAACCTGCTGGAGAAGGATGTGTCCTTCATTTTTGATGAAGAATGTCTGAAAGCATTTGAGAAGCTGAAAGAAGCGCTGGTAACTACACCAGTCCTTACCGCACCTGATTGGGAAGAGCCCTTCACTTTGATGTGCGACGCCAGCGATTACGCTGTTGGGGCAGTTCTGGGCCAACTGAAAGGAACGCTCTTCCATGTGATTCAATACGCCAGCAAGAGTATGAATCCGGCCCAATGCAACTACACCACGACGGAAAAGGAGATGCTTGCGGTTGTGTATGCCTTCGACAAGTTCCGGTCTTATTGGATAGGCTCAAAGACCGTTGTCTACACCGACCATGCAGCAATCAGGTACTTGTTCGCAAAACAAGATGCCAAGCCCAGACTGATCCGATGGATACTGCTATTGCAAGAGTTCGACTTGGAGATCAAGGACAGAAAAGGAAGCGAGAACGTCATCGCCGATCACCTGTCAAGGCTCGAACCACCAGTCGAAGGGGATGATCAGCAATCGACAATCTGAGAGATATTCCCCGACGAACAAGTCTATGCCTTGAGGGACATGAAAGAGATGTATGAATCCAAAACCCCGTGGTACGCAGACTTCGCCAATTATCTGGTCGGCGGCATACTTCCTCCGGACTCCTCTCCGTATCCAAAGAAGAAGTTTCTGCACGACGTCAGATTCTACTATTGGGAGGATCCCTACCTGTGGCGCAGATGTGCTGACGGCATCATTCGCCGCTGTGTGCCCCAGTCCGAGTGGCACAAAATCTTCGAAGCCTGCCACTCATCTCCTACTGGCGGCCACCCTTCAGCCAACCGGACTGCCTTCAAAATTCTTGCAAGCGGGTTCTATTGGCCTTCCATCTACAAAGTCTGTCGTGGATGGATAACGGGCTGTGATCGCTACTAAAGGACCGGCAACATCTCGCGGAAGAATGAAATGCCACAGACTCCGGTGATTGAAGTTAAAATATTTGATGTCTGGGGGATCGACTTCATGGGACCCTTCCCGCCATCGCAAGGATTCACATACATTCTATTGGCGGTGGACTACGTATCACGTTGGGTCAAAGCCATTCCGACAGCCACCAACGATCACAAAGTCGTCATCAAGTTCCTGCAAAAGCTCATCACGAGATTCAGAACACCAAGAGCCCTGGTAAGTGATGGGGGATCACATTTTTGTAACAGATGGCTTTCTTCTCTTCTTGCTAGGTATGGAGTAAAGCACCGCGTTACTACCCCATATCACCCTCAAGGGAACGGGCTGACAGAACTATCCAACAGAGAAATCAAGCAGATTTTGGAGAAGACGGTAAAGCAAAGAAAGGATTGGGCGGCAGTCCTCGACGATGCACTTTGGGCATACCGCACCGCCTACAAAACACCGATTGGGACATCTCCATATAAGCTAATTTTTGGGAAGTCATGTCATCTTCCCGTCGAGATGGAGCACAAAGCTTGGAGGGCAGTGAAGGAATTAAATTTGGATTGGAGGACAGCTGCAGAAGAACGCGCTATGGTACTGAATGAATTAGAAGACTTTCGAGACGAAGCCTATGAGAACAACGTCATTTATAAAAATCGAGCGAAGAGGTTCCACGACAAGAAGATCCGCTCGCATGTTTTCCATTCAGGTGACAAGGTTCTCCTCTTCAAATCCCGTCTTCGATTCATGCCGGGAAAGCTGCAGTCAAAGTGGGCCGGACCATACACCGTGATCTACCAATTCATGAACGGTGTAGTTGAACTAGCTGGCCAAGATGGAAAGAATTTCAAAGTGAACGGGCAAAACCTGAAACCATACTTCACCCCTCTTCAGATCGGAGCAGTGGAGAAGTATTACTTGAACCGCCCTTAAAAAAACTCAGGTACTGTCGAGCTAGCGACAATAAACCAAGCACTGGTTGGGAGGTAACCCAACAGTTTCCTGCTTTATTTATTTCAGTTATTTTTTTTTTTCAATTCAGTCAAGTCGAGTCAGTTGAGTTTCGTTTTTTTTTTTGAGTTGTTTCGGGTCCAGTCATCTGTCGACCACGTCAATCG
>JAPKLW010000757.1:0-49228 GCA_026898455.1 Plectranthus barbatus
CTCAGAATTTAATGCGGCATTTAATGCCACATTTAATGTGCACAGTGTCTGCGCAGTCCGACGCTTGGTTGCCACCAATCGCTGCGTGCCACGTCAGCTCCACGGCGTAGCCCACGTCAGCACGACCGCGCACGTCGCACAGGGAACCGGGCCTGCTGATGACCGTCGATCCTCGCTTGCTGAGCGTCGATTCTGGACGTCTGATCCTGCATGGCCCGAGTATAAATACCCGATCACTTCCTTCGGGTTAACCTTTATGTTTCCCTACTTTCAGAACCCTAATATCTTTCAAAATTCTCTCAATCTTGAATCTTTCTGAAGTCATGGCATCATCTTCTCAACCTCCAGCTGATAACCCTCCATCTACATCATCCTCGTCTGGTTCACCAGACCTACCAGTCGCTGAAGCTCATATGCCTACGTATACTGGCATAGTGAAGATCGAAGATATCGATTACACCTATCCGTTCGCCCGATTGGTTCAGTTGAACAGGCCGGCGACCAGGCGACAGCTCTCTAACGCGCAGATTAGGACTGCACAGGTTCAGAAGGAGAAGATTCTGAATGCGAAGCTAGCCCTAAAGCATCATGGGCCGGAGCTGATGGAGATGGTCGACCGCGAGCAGCTCCGCCAGTACCTGACGGCGACCCCCAGATCCTTCCACCCTCACCTGATAGCCGAGTTCTATGCTAGGGCGGTTATTGCTGACGACAAGAAGTCGTTCACTACATCGGTGTTCGGCCACCTGATCACCGTCACCGCGGAATACCTCGCCGATCTCTTCGGACTGAGGAATGAAGGAGAGGAAGTGGCCACGTATAATCAGGATGATACGGTGGAATTCCGGAGGAGGTGGGCACAGTGGAAGAAGCCAGAAGTCACCGTCTTCCGGACTGGCATGAAGAAGTCCGAGATGGAGGAGTACTGGCAAATGGTGTGCGATATTGTGGTTCGCATGCTACAATGCGAGGTCGGCTCGTACGCCGAGTTAAGCCTGCGGAAGTTCTCGGTGATGTGTGCCCTGGTGGATGGAGTTCAGGGCAATTGGGCCGAATTTTTCATTGGCCGGTTGCTGGAGAATGTGGCACGAAACATCACCGTGCCAACTGAAGGGAAATTTGCCCACGCAGTCTCGTTCGGGCTGCGAATCAGCCACATCTTGGAAGTGGAATTGGGTGATGGCGTGGATCAGGGGGAACAGCTGGTTGGTTCCGACTTCATACCAGCCACGAAGGTGAAGCTGCCTCACCCAGATTACAAGAAGCCACGCAGGCTGAAAGGGAAGTCAGCAGTGGACCCTGCTGAGGCCGTTTCTGAGGAAGACTCAGAAGACCTGGGGGAGCAAGTGCCAGCTGTGGCTCTCCCACTGACTGATGAGGCTAGGGCTCAGTTGAAGAGGAAGCTGGAGACGGAGTCTCTCTTCGACACCATGGAAGGCGCGGTGGCTGAGGCGACTGGTATCCACCCACGGGACGTACAACTTGTACCAGTCACCAAGAAGCCATCCCACAAGAAGCCTAAGACTTCCCAGCACCAGCAGCCACCGTCAGCTGTTGCATATGACCCTGAGTCTGGGAAGATCTCCATCCCAGTCAAGAAGTCCATTCTGGGACTGACTGAGGAAGAGACGCTGGAGAGGATGACCCGTAAGCGAAAGAGGGTTCAGACCAGAGCTCAGAAACTGGTCGAGCAAGCAAAGAAGGAGCAACAAGCCTCCATAGTAAGGAAGAAGCAGGCCCAGGTAAGGCTGAAGGCCTTGGCTGACCAGCGTAAAAGAGAGGCTGAGCTGGCAGCCCGCGATGAAGCCTTTGCACAGGTGCAGGCTGAGCATGAAGCCAGACGTCAGGCGCAACTGGCGGAGCAGGTGCACCAGGTGGCTAAAGGCAAATGGGAAGTTGCCCCAACTACAAGTGCAAGGCCACCAGCACCAGCTCCAGGCGAGATCTTATCCGATGAATCCTTTACTCGCCTGCTGGTGATGGGCGCTGATGAAGATGTACTATCCCTTGTGGATAAGTACCAGGAGGAGGAGGAGGTCGCTGAAGTCCCTCCACCCGCGCAAGGGGGTGGTGGAGGTGAAGAAGACCCACTGGCCGCGCAAGGGGGTGCCAGTGGAGGAGAAGAAGTGCGGGCGACCACCCCGGTAAAATTGGCGAGCTTCTCGGATGTCAGTTCTGAATCCGAGGATGCAGAGGAGCCTAGGGCTGAGGAGCTAGAGCAGGCGGCAGCTGAGGAGGTGGTACATTACTCCATGGTGCAGAGGATGGAGCCAATGGATTTGTTCCCAGACATTGATGATAAGGCTCGTCGTCCTGCCAGTCGCCCCCGATCTACAGATGCCTCGACATCAACTTTCGGGCGACCAGCAGCATCCTCTACATCACCAGCTAGGCGTGCACGAACTGAAAGGCGACCTTACATGCTCTGCATCCAAGAGCATCAACTGATTGATGAGGATGCCTTCCAGTCGCGAGTGACAGGGGTACACCGGTGGGAGCACCGCGGGGACATGGCGTTTCTAAATTCACGAGTGCCTGAGCCTTCAGCATTCAACATCATCCCCTTCAGCGGACTCCCCCACCAGTCGGTATACGCTTCGAGGATTTTTGACTGGTGCCTGCCCCTGCAGCCAGTGGAATACTTCAATTCCACTCTCTACAAGTATGCAGAGAACATCACGGCGGAGGTGGAGAATGCCGTCAATGATGAAATGATATCCAGCTACCGAAGACTCTGGAGGGTGGATCCGGATCTATGTCTGGAGTTCCGGAGGTGGAGGATTTTTGACCGATGCGAGCGCCTGCTGACAGTGGAGAAGCGGGCGGTCCTCTATGCCAGGCTGGGTCTTGGCTACTGGAGAGCGGAGGAGGAGTGGGCTCATGCCTTCATGGGCACTGATCCTGATTGCCCCCAGCAGCTGTCTACAAGGAGGATCAAGCGCCGCTTGCTGAAAATCGCTGAGTATAGACAGCTGACTGGAAGCTCTGGCCTCCCGCCACTGAAAAGGATCAAGTTACCTTTTCTCCAGTTTCGAGTCACCAGTCGGGGGTACCAGCTGACGTACGCGCTCCGTCGCCTCAAAGTGCTGGTTACCCTCCCGAGGATCCCTCCCTACCATGCTATATTGTTCGACATGGCTGCCAGCGCTCTGCTGGTAGACCACTTAGTAGAGGAGGATCCCTCTCGTGGTTGGTGGCTGACCCTTGCCGTCCCTCCTGTTCCTATTATCTCGGGCGATCTCGTCCCTGATTCCATGGACTGGCAAGTGGTGGAACTCACAGCCCCAACAGTTGTTTCTGAACAAGTCCAGCCAGCTCTAGCAGCAGTGCCAGTAGTGGAGCCAGCAGTCGAAGTGCCAGTAGAGGAGTCAGCAGCAGCTGATGTACCAGCAGAGGAACCAGCAGCAGCTGCAGTGCCAGCGGAGGAGCCAGCCCAGATGGAGATATCAGCTGAATCCGAACCAGCAATGGCTCCTTCCGCAACTGATGTGCCCTCCTCTTCCATTGAAGTCTCAGCAATGCCAATCTCCGAGATCCATCCTCCTGCGCAGCTTCTTGCACTCATTGATGCCAGGATGGACCAGCGCTTCGCCTCCTTTCGAACTGAAATTGCTCAACAGATGGAGTCTGTAACCGCTGGAGTGTCCTCCTTTTTGGCGCGGATTCAAGAGGGGGAATGTACGCGAGCACGTGCTGAGGCAGAGAGAGCTCGTCTTGCTGAAGAGGAGAGGAGGATTGCTGCTGAGGAAAGGGAGAAGAGCAGACAAGATATGGCAGCGCTCACTGAGATCCTGAGGTCGCTCACAAGCAGAACTCAATCACCAGGATCATCTTCTCAGCCATAGTCTAGCTTCTCTATTTTGTTGTAAGTAAATGCTTATCAGCTAGATTAGTCAGTTTTCTATCCTGTACTTGTAACTGCAACATATTAAATGGATTGATTACTGACAAGTTGATGACAATTCCTCATTGTCCAACAAATTGTCTAAGTATTTACTTACCAGCTGAACTTACACTTCCAGTGTAATCAGCACCAGCACTCGTATCACACACTTTAAATCTTTTTGCTCTGATCTCAATTTTCATATTTTAAACGAGCAATATCCCTCTTAGTTTGAGGGGGAAGATTTTAGTTAGAGCTGATGTGAGGAAGTATTTTCATGGGTTTAGATCTGATAGGTTTATTTTAGAAAACCCTGAAATACTTTGTAACTTTCCTCATCAGCTGAGTGCTCGCTGGTTAGGCTTTGATCGCACCAAAAAGGGGGAAATTGTTGGGAAATTTGGCTAAGTTTCCTTTCCCCAGTAGCTACTTGTTTAGATTCTAGTTTTGGTGGATCAAATCCTAAGTCCTACCAGCGTCAGTTTGTCTCTAGAATAGCTCTAGTTCTCAAATGTAAAGTCCTGTTTAGGTCTTTTGAGTTGTAAGTCGCAGCTGATCAAGACTCATGCTGGCACTGTTCACCAGCATGAGATGTACTTACCAGTTGAGAGAAGTCTCACCAGCAAGCGACTGACAAGACTCGTGCTGACACTGTTCACCAGCATGAGAAGAGCTAACGACTGGCTACTGTTCACCAGTTGGGAAGGTTTTCACCAGCAGGCGGCTGACAAACCCTACCAGCAGAATAGGTGTTCTCACTGACACTATTCACCAGCGGTGAAGCCACCAGTCATGGGAGATTCCAAGAGTTAACATCAGACATATTGGTAGACTTAGATTGTGCCAGCGCAAAGTCACCAGCAGAGACTGCCAGCACAAGATCACCAGAATGGTCTACCAGTCGGATGTTACCAGCAGAATTCCAGATTCGCTCTCCCAGAGTCTTAGAGACAAAAAGAAGATTCGTCGAGGAATTAACTGACAGAGTATGACTTTTAAGGAGGATACCTTAAAGTCTATCAGTTCAAGACACCAGTTCCGATTCCTCGTACTGACGAATAGTGCCGTTCTGACATAAAGAGATCAATGTCAGATAAAGTGGACAAAAGCATGGCGCTTTCCGGAAATTCCTACCTGCCGCCGTCTGAAGGACATGCGAGGACAGAGACCTTTTCCGGATGTGTCCAAACGGCTAGAAGATTTGAATGGGATCCCGCGTCTATAAATACCTGGGATCCATCAACATTCAATACTCTTCTCTCTCGCTCAACTACCGAAAGTCAGAAACTTTATTGCAAGCAAGCAGAACACTTTCGAGGCCTTTCTAAAGGCTATCCGTGTGTTGATTTATTCAAACACGAGACTTCAAGCTTCCAGCTTGTAAGTTATTGATCTCTTTGGTGTTCTTTCTCCTACGAGGAAGTTCACAGCAGCTCTTGTGCCAGCCAGCACTTGAGTTATTACGGGCTTTTGCCGTATTGAGAAGATACGTTCTTGGGAGAACTAAACACCCAGTGAAGCTGTGGAGGTTGAAGTAACGTGCTCGCACTCCACCAGCTGATCAGAGTTGAAGAAGGAAACAAGACCGGGAGCGGTTGATCTAGCGAAGTGGTGGACAAGGGTCGCACCAGCTAGAGATAGATCGTAGGCAACTTGTACCTGATTACTCTATAGTGAATTTCCAGTGCTACGACTGGAGAGTGGACGTAGATCAGTTGATCGAACCACTATAAATCCTTTGTCTTTATTCAGTTTTCTGCATTTCATACTGATTTAAAACCCAGCACCCAAGTGCTGGTGTATATCTGAAAACTGATATAACTGTGCAAACAAGGCTAAAACTATTCTAAGTCTTGAGCTACCAGCTGACGAGCCAGTCGCCAGTCAGCTGAGTACGCAGAGTGCAAGTTGACTTACCAGCTGACAAGGTCCCAGTCAGCTGAGTAACCAGCAGAGTGCAAGAAACGATTAACCACATTTTCCGCTGCTAAGTTATACCCTGATAATCCGGGACCAACACTAGATGGATTTCAAATCTCTATCATTTTGAAACCCTTCGCCTCTCTTCTTCTCAAAACCCTCTCTGAAAATTTCTAAATCTCTGAATTCTCAACAATGGCGTCAAATCCCAACTCTCCAAATACACTAAACACAGAACCCAACCATCATGAATCACCCCAAACCTTGAATCCAGAAGATTTCATTTTGTCATCTCCACTGCAACCACCCACCTTCATTTACCCACAGATTGCCGGTTCTCCACTGCATGCCCGTCATGCACCTGATTTCACTGGCATAGAGAAGAAAGAGGATATCGATGAATCCATCCCCTATAGCAAACTTGTCTTTTTGGCCCGGAAGAAGGAATTATCAGGCCATACAAGGGAGCAAAGGCGTCTAGCGCAAATTATGAAGGACAGAATCCTATATATGCCTCTCGCCACCAAACATATTCCAAAGTGGATCTTGGACCTACTCGACTCCGAACTATTAGTAAAATATCTCTCCGCTGAACCTGTTCGATTTCACCCTCATATGGTTTCGGAATTCTATGCTAGGGCAGTTATGAGCACTGATAAAAAATCTTTCAAAACTAGCATTTATGGAAATATTGTGGATGTTAGTGCTGATTTACTGTCTAGAATGTTTGGGCTTCGAAATTATGGGGCCAAGATATCTCAATACAAGATGAATGACCATGCCGAAATGGAGCGACGGTGGAATCTTTGGAAGAAGTCAGGGGAGTTCAGAGACAAAAAAGGACAGGCAATTGCCTTCAAGGTTGCTACACCGATCAATACTCTGTCTGATGAGTACAAGCTTCTAGCGGGGATAGTAATCAAAATGCTTCAATGTGATGCTGGTTCCTACTCCGAACTCTCTGCTAAGAAGTACTCTGTTATGATGGCTCTGATCGATAACATTAAGGGTAATCGGGCGGAATTCTTTTTCGAGCGATGGGCTGAACATGCTCAGAAGAATGATCACATGGCGGTAGACGGAACGTTCTCGTCGAACGTGAATTTTGGGCTGAAGATCAGTAAATACTTAGAGATGTTGTTCACCAATACGAGAGTTGATCGTGGTGAAAGTCTAAACCCTACAGATTACATCCCAGCAACACGGAAGGAGCCCAAGCCCGTGAGTAGTCGAAACCCTCGGAAATTTACAGGGAAGTCTAATGTGGACAAAGACAAACCAACGTCTCCTGAAGGGCCTGATGCGTCCACTTTAGCTCCTCAAATCTTACAGTCTGCTATTCCCATGTCTGCTGAAGAAATTGCTATATTGTAGACAAACGCTGAAACAGAACACTGCTTCAAAAATCTCGAGGAGATTGAGAAGTTAGGCAACCTACCTGTTGATCAAATCAATGAGATAATGACTGCAAAGGAAGCCGAACAGCTTCCACCTACTATTGGGGCTATGGCTATACCAATTCCAACGAAAAAGAGAACCAAAGTCACCCCTCCTGCACCTAAAGTGAAGAAGAAGACCAGAAGAAGGCTGGAGCTACTTTCTGAGAAGGAAGAATCAGAAAAAGCAGAAGAAGAAAAGAAGGCTGTTGAAACCACTGCAAAGGATGTTGCTGACATTGTGGCAGAGAAGGTGTCTGCTAAAGACACAACAGAGGACACTGTTGAAAGTGATCCAGAATACATTCCCATGTCTTCCAGAACCAAAGAAGAGCGTACTCAGGGAGGACGAAAAACTAAGAGACAGCGCGTAGCTGAACTGAAAGAGCTCGAGAAGAAAGAATATATGAAGTTCATTAATGAAATGACGTTTGAAGGAAGAGATAGAAATTTCGAACGAATCAAGTCAGCCGCTGAAGAGTTTAAGGCTCAGAAGAGAGCCGCTCAACAGGCACTAATGGAAGAACAAGCTGCCAAGAAAGGGAAAGGCATCGTAGATGGAAGGATCTCTGTTCCCATTCCCCCAATCAGCAGTGAAGGAACTATCATACCTTCGCAAGATGCTATGTCAGATGAAGAGCTTGATAAGGCAATTCACGAAGGCAGATTCAATGAAGTGAAGTCGATTGTGGACTTAGAGAGCAGTTCTGATGAAGAACAACATGGAGCATCCAGACGACTTCCAGGGAATCCAGATGCAGGACCTTCTGGAATCGAGGAAGAGGGAAGTAATGTTAGAAAAGATTCTTCTGAGCAGATTGAACACATGGAGGGTGGCTCATCTGCTGAGCATGGAGTTTGCCAATCAAAGTTTGCTGAGCAAGACACACGATCTCCACAGACTGCTGTCGAGCATTCGTCTGCTAGATGTAAAGAAGTGATTCCTGTTGAAGTCCTTCACCCAGAAGCTCTTCCTGATGTCATCTCTGACAAAGAATCCACAGGCATATATGATGTTAAAACTCCGACGTTGATCCCCTCAAAAGGCATGGATCCACTTCGATTATCATTCATAAGAAGTAAAGCAAATCCTAAATTTGATTTGCTAGGTCAAGAAATTGATAAATTCGTGTCCCTGATGGTTGAGGAGGAAATAAAAGGAGTATTTGCTGGAGTATTGAAAGAAGATACTCCTGAAGGGAAGATATTGGGAGAAGAGTTCAGACGGTGGAAGAAGTATGACTACATTTCTCATGAACTTGGTATGGAGGAAAGAGAAATAATTATGGTTTGGAAAGGGTTGAAATTCTGGAAGCATGAGGAATTGTGGGCAAACGAATGGATGGATCAATCTCCTTGCACAAAGCAATACTCTGATAAGGCTGTCAGCGAAAGGCTCCAATTAATTGAGGCTCATCGGAGAACGTCCTCTCCTCGTTCTCTGCCAAAATCAACTTTTGCTCCCGACGAATTAACTGTTGAACACATACAACTCTCAAGACTTCAAGCCGAAGCTGCTGCTGAATACAAGAAACGCCAAGCAGAACTCCCTATGCTCGAAGAATTATTGCATCAAGCCCGGTTGGCTGCAGCAGCAGAGTACAAAGCTCAATCGTTCGAGATCGTCACCTATCAGGACAAAGAGGAGGAATTGCAAGCCTACATGTTAGCATTCTCTATAGCAGAAGCAAAGAAACTCGAGGAAGCTGAGAACGCTGCTGCTGAAGCAGAGTTTCAAAGAGGAATCGAGGAGGGAATACATCTGCTAGTCAATGCTGCTGCTGAAGCCGAGTTTCAAAGAGGGATTGAGGAGGCAATACATTTTCTAGTCACCACTGATCAAAGAGAAACTGCTAACACAGAGAGGACAGAGGTAGTCATGGAGGAAATTTCCACTTCCACTGCTAGGAGTCAAGCAGTCATCATTCCTACCACTTCATCCTTCCTCGCTAATCCGATTAGCACGCTCCATCTTCCAACGTATCTAGACTCTGTTGTTCAAATGGTCGTTCAAAGTGTTGTGTCTACTATATCTGAGAGAATGGTGATTGAAGCCACATATATACGAAGGGAAATTGCGGTAGTCAAATCCAATGTTGATACCGTAACGGCCAGGATGGACACGGTCGAGTCCAACATTTCCTCTGTCAAGGACTCTGTACAAGAAATAAAGACAGACGTAGCAGAGCATAAATAGCGAGTGGATTCCAAGGTGAATTCTTTTTCCTCCAGACTTTTGGATGCAATCAAAGAGGGGGAAGAAAGAAGGGCTGCTGAAGCTGTTGAGAGGAAGAAAGCGAAGGAAGCAAGAGCCGCTGCAAAAGAAGAACAGAGGAGAATTCTTGAAGAATTCAAACGGAAAGAAGCTGAGCTCAAACAGAAGGAAACAGAAGCGAAAATCAAGATGCTCGAAGAAGAGAATGAGCGGTTGGCCAAGGATCTGGAAACAGAGGTTGCTGAACGTGCATCTGCTAAGGAGCTTCTAGACGAATTCGTGGAGCTAACCTCAAACAAATTCGATGATTTTGACAAGATGAAGAAACCTGCTCCAGACTCCTGAGTTCCTCCGTTCCTTTGGTATTTTTTTTCTGCTAGCTCTTATTTTGTCTCCGTCTAATCATTTTTCATTGTAAGTGTAATTGATATATCATATGAATGAAAATTGATCAGACAGAGACAACTTCTCATTGTCAATCTCTGATTTTCACCGTGTTTCTTAGTTGAAATACACTATTTGTGTATTCAACACATCTGAAAACAATTCGATTGAAATTGAAAAAGTAATATGTCTGCTAATTTTATTTGGGTGCTAGGATTACTAGCATATTACCTCTGCAGCATTTACTTATGCGTTTAATCGAGAAATATTTCCCAGCACTTGTTGAGGGGGAATTTCATTTTTTTTGCTTTCCTTGAACTAAGGTGGATAAACTATGTGTTAGTTTGCTAGAATAGTTTAGTATTTTGTAAACACAGACATTCTTCCTCTTAGCTTCAGCAAATGATAGTAAGCTTTGATCGCACCAAAAAGGGGTAAATTGTTGGGAAATTATTCCTAAAATCTCCATTAGGATTTATTTGTAAAAGGTTTTGTTGAATCAAACCTTAGCATTTGGTCGATCATTTGCTGAACTATAGATAAGTCTAGCATATCATGTAATGTCCTGTATAGGTCATCTATTGAGTTGTAATAGATTAGCAGACATCGAAGGAAAGCGTTTGCTAGAAGACATGCGCTATTCCTAGCAGACATCGAAGGAAAGCGTTTGCTAGAAGACATGCGCTATTCCTAGGAGACATCGAAGGAAAGCGTTTGCTAGAAGACTTACAAAATTCCTAGCAGATACCGAAGGACAGCGTCTGCTAGAAGACATGTGTTAGCAGAATGCAAAGGTTTTAGCATTTGCTAATAAATCCTGAAGGATACTAGCAGAATAGAAGTCAAAGGTTTGAGTGTCAACGGAAATATTCAGCAAATCAAGACAAATAGCAGATCGCTGATGACCATTAGCAGAGCAGAATGTCAAAGGCTGAAGCTTTACTGCCGTTCAGACAAAAAGTACACACAAAGGACGTGACTTTCCCGAAGTAGCTTGGAAAGTACAGATCGAGAACAAAAAGCGACTGAACGAGTCTTATCACTCTCGGACAAAAGAAACATTGTGTCTAATGGACATGGAGATTCAAAGATTTGAATCTCCACCTATAAAAGGAAGGTCCAAAAGAGAGAATCGACTACTACTACTGCTTTTCTCACTTCAGATATTCATGAACACTCAAGCACGAGATTCCTTTGACAAAGTGAACAAAGTAAAAGTAGTCAGTTGAGAGCCTTGTGAAAGAATATTAAAAGCTCTCAACAACCAGAAGTGTCGTTCATTGATTTACTGACACTCTATTGAAGATATTCTTGATTGCATTCAAGAATTCTCAATCTTTGGGATTCCTTTCTTTTCAGAAAGAATTTAACAGTCGAACACCTGAAAAGGTCTAGACTCAGACGGGCACTTAGCCGTATTCAAGGAAAGTCAGAAAGCGACTATAAAACTTCTAAATCAGGCAAGGCAGGAGTTTCGAAGGTGTGCCCTTGACCCAGCCGAACCAACATCTGAGGAGTTCAGGTTATCGGAGGATAGCTGTCAAGTAGCCAGGCCGAAAGCTCACTGCCTACTTAACTGTAAAAGGAGAATCCTTGTAATCTGTATACTTACTTAGTGAATTCTTAGCGTATCGGCTAAGGAGTGGACGTAGATCTTGTTGGATCGAACCACTATAAATAATGTGTTCTTTTACTGTTACATTGCTCACAAGATTTGAATCCTAGCAATCATAATGCTAGTGTATAACTGTGAAGAAACTTAATCTATCTCCGAGCTTAACTAACCTTGAAAGGTAAAACGTAAAGTGTAAGTAACGATTTATTATTCCGCTGCATTTCGTGAGTTTATCTAACACGACGACTCTGAAACTGAAGGACCAACAGCTCGATTCTTAGAACATATGAGCAAGATTCAAATAAATCTTCCTTTATTAGAAGTCTTACAAGAAATGCCGGGGTACATGAAGATGTTGAAGGAGATGTTTACCCAAAAGAGTAAGTACGGCATAGGAGAGTATGAGACGGTGAATCTTTTTGAGGAATGTAGTGCCGTTATTCAAAGAAAGATGCCTTTCAAACGACAAGATCCAGGGAGTTTCACAATTTCATGCATAATTGGTGGAATGGAAGTGACTAGAGCTTTATGCGACTCCGGAGCGAGCATCAATTTGATGCCCTATTCTTTGTTTAAAAAGTTGGAGATAGGGGAGATCAAGCCAACTACTATGACACATCAAATGGCGGATCGTTCTCTATCATACCCAAAGGGAATTGTAGAAGATGTGTTGGTTAAAGTGCGTGACTTTATATTTCCGGCAGATTTTGTGATACTGGATATGGAAGATGATGGTGAGGTTCCTTTGATCATGGGGAGACCATTCTTGTCTACTGGAGAAGCATTGTCTGATATGAAGCACGGGCAGCTGACTTTTCAATTTGATTATAGAAAAATCACTTTCTTGTTATCGGAAGCGATGAAGAGAAGTATGGAAGACGAAAATGAAGAGAATTGTAGCATGGTGGAGGTAATCCAAAATCCAGATTTGGCAAAAAGAGTTGAAAGTGAACCATTAGAAGAGATATTGCAAAATTCCTATTATTCAGAGGATGTTGGTGGAAATGAAGGAGTAAAGGAGGAAATTGTTGAATATGTTCGAATTTTAGATAATTTCCCAATTGATATGATGAATGGGGAAGTCAAGTTTTTGGAATTAAGAACGAAAGAGGAGGAAGATGAAGCTAAACAAAAGAAGATGGAAGTGAAGAATAAACCTCCGAAAATTGAATTGAAGGAGTTACCAGATCATTTAAAGTATGCCTTTTTCGGTGAAGATGGAACTTATCCGGTAATCATTTCTACTGAGCTTTCAAGTGGCGAAGTGGAGAAATTACTTCGGGTTTTGAGGATGCATAGGTCGGCTATTGGGTGGCAATTATCCGACATTAAAGGAATAAGCGCGGCCATTTGTATGCACAAAATACTTCTTGAAAAGACATGTAAGCCCAAGCGACAACCTCAAAGAAGGTTGAATCCGATGATGCAAGAGGTGGTGAAGAAAGAAGTCCTTAAGTTGTTCGATAATAATATCATTTATGCTCCTAGTGATAGTGAAAGAGTGATCCCGACGCATATGGTACCCAAGAAAGGGGGATTTGAAAAAGTGGTAAAGGAAAGTGGGGAAGATGTGATGGAGAGACTAACTAAAGGATGGCGGTTTTGTATTGATTATCGTGCTTTAAATTTAGCTACACGTAAAGATCATTTTCCCTTAACTTTTATTGACCAAATGCTTGATCGTCTTGCAGGGCATTCTCATTATTGCTTCTTGGATGGTTATTCGGGGTACAATCAAATTATGGTGGCACCAGAGGATCAACATAAAACAACTTTTACATGTCCCTACGGAGTTTTTGCTTACCGAAGGATGCCTTTTGGACTTTGCAATGCACCGGCTACATTTCAAAGGTGTATGATGGCTATTTTCCATGGGCTTATCGAGGAGATTATGGAGGTATTCATGGATGATTTTTCAGTATTTGGTAATTCATTTGATGTATGCTTGAAAAATTTGGGGACTGTTCTTGCTAGATGTGAGGAGACCAATCTTGTCCTTAACTGGGAAAAATGTCATTTTATGGTTTGTGAAGGAATTGTGTTGGGACATAAGATTTCTAGTAAAGGTTTAGAAGTTGATAAAGCTAAAATTTGTGCTATTGAAAAACTACCTATTCCTAAGACTGTGAAAGGTGTGAGGAGTTTTTTAGGTCATGCCGATTTTTATAGGAGATTCATTCAAGACTTTTCAAAAATAAATAAACATTTATGTTGTTTGCTTGAGAAAGATGTGAAATTTGTGTTTGATGAGGCATGTGTTGTTTCATTTGAGAGATTAAAAAAGGCCCTGGTAACAGCACCGGTGCTTATTTCACCTAATTAGAATGAGGAGTTTGTGTTGATGTGTGATGCGAGTGATGTTGCACTTGGCGTAGCTCTTGGACAAGTGAGGGATAAAGTTTTTAGGGTAATTGCTTATGCTAGCAAAACTTTAAATCCAGCTCAGTGTAATTATACTGTTACGGAGAAAGAGTTTTTAGCCTTGGTTTATGCATATGATAAATTTTGCTCCTATTTGGTGGGAGTTAAATCAATTGTGTACACTGATCATGCTACTATTCGGTATCTGTTCAAGAAACCGGATGCCAAACCTAGGCTCATAAGGTGGATTTTGTTGTTGCAAGAATTTGACATTGAGATTAGAGATAGGAAGGGATGTGAAAATGTGATAGCGGATCATTTGTCTAGGTTAGAGGAACCTGTGATTGGGGATGAACAGAAACTATGTATCAATGATAGCTTTCCAGATGAACAAGTTTTTTACGTTGCTTATAATACCCCGTGGTATGCTGACTTTTCTAATTTTCTTATTGTGGGAGTGTTTCCTCCTGATTTGAAGAACCATCAAAGGAAGAAATTCCTCAAAGATGTGAGATTTTATTATTGGGAGGAACCTTTCTTATTTCGAAGATGTGCAGATGGGGTAATTCGAAGATGTGTGCACCAAGGAGAGTGGAGACGGATAATAGAGGAATGTCATGCTTCTGAGAGTGGAGTACTTTTTGCAGCGAATAGAACGGCTTGAAAGGTACTTTCGTGTGGTTTTTATTGGCCTTCTATTTACCGTGATTGCATGAATTTTGTTAAAGCATGTGATAGATGTCAGAAAATAGGGTCAATTACTCGTCGAGATGAAATGCCCTCTAAACTTTTTATTGAAGTGGATTTGTTTGATGTATGGGGGATTGATTTTATGGGCCCGTTTCCTTCATCTTTTGGTTATCAGTATATTCTGCTTGCAGTGGATTATGTGTCCCGCTGGGTGGAAGCTATTCCAACAGTTACTAACGATGCTAAAGTCGTGATGAAATTTTTGTAAGGTTTAGTAACGCGTTTTGGAATTCCTACAGCTTTGATTAGTGATGGGGGAAAGCCACTTTTGTAACAAAATGTTAGAAAATTTATTGGCAAGATATGGAGTTAAGCATAGGATAACTACTCCCTATCATCCTCAAGCTAACGGTCAAACGGAACTTGCCAATAGGGAAATCAAATCTATTTTGGAAAAAACGGTTGCTTCTAGGAAGGATTGGTCAAAGCGGTTGGATGATGCTTTGTGGGCATATCGTACGGCTTTCAAGACTCCGATTGGAATGTCACCATACCAATTGTTGTTTGGGATGTCTTGTCATTTGCCGGTTGAATTAGAGCACAAGGCTTATTGGGCTTTGAAGATTGTTAATGTAGATTGGAGGAAGGCTCAAGGGGAGCGAGCTTTACATTTAAATGCAATGGATGAATTTCGCAATGAAGCTTATGAAAACTCAAGTATTTATAAGGAGCGTACTAAGAGGTTTCATGATATGCATATAAGAGGTAAATCTTTTCATCCTGGTGATTTGGTGCTCCTGTTTAATTCTCGGCTTAAGTTGATGCCTGGTAAGTTTCGTTCACGATGGTCGGGTCCTTTTGTTGTGCAACAAGTTTTTGACAATGGTACTTTGGGATTGTCACGGTAGAATGGACCGTCTTTTAAGGTTAATGGACATCGGGTTAAACCATATTATGTGAATGATGACCCTCATACGGTATTGGTAGTATATTTTCTTGATTAAGGTACATGAGTCGAGCTATTGATGTTAAACAAGCGCTTGGTGGGGGGCAACCCATCCGGAGTTTTGGTGCGTCATTTGATCAAGGGGAATAGGAGCGCACCGGTTACCTTTTTACAAACTTAGTCTCACTTGACTAAGTTTGGGGGGAGTGGTCGGTGTCCGGTGCTCTTCTCTAGTTTACTCTCTGGTTTACTCTTCTATATCTCTATCTCTTTCTTTATCCCTAGTTTAGATTAGTTTGTTGAATTTGAATAACATTGATCATTCGATATGGTTGTAATATGATATTGATCTACTCTTGTTTGATTGTGGATTTTGGATGTTAAATTTGATTGGCTTTTATTTCTATTGAATAGTTGTGATGAATCATTTCGCGAGCTTGCATGAGTTGAATTCTTTCTATTTGGCTTTGGTGTGTGGATATGTATAATGGTTTGGTATGAATGGTTGTGCTAGTGGATAAATGTTATAATTTTTCTTGAGATGTTGGTTTGTGGAAAGATTGGTGGATATGAGAGCTTATTTGGTTTTATTATGCTCAATTGTTTGGTGGTGTTGTATTGATGTGTAGTAGGTGCAAATAAGAAATGGAGAGTGGTTTGATCATGTCTACCGATGGGTAACACCTTCTATCGTTTCTCCTACCATTTAGTTTCGAATTTAATTGTTCATGGCATGTAGATTGTTAATTAGATGTTGTGTGCTTGCCGTGTGTGTATGATGAACCCAAACGAAAATTTAAGATTTGAATCATGATCTACTTTGTAAGGCTTAAAATTTGCATTGACCAATGATAGGGCATAATCTAGTTGTTAAGGCATGCTTGAATTGAACTTTTGAATTGCCGAGTTTTGTGTGAGGTTAATGCCTAGGACTTGACAAAAGCCGAGAGTCTTTTAGCCTTGATATTGTCATATTTTGATCGGTTGTGAGTGGCAAGGTTGAGAGCACAAAATCTAGAACTTGAATATATTCTCTATCTATTGGGCATGAGTATGGTAACTAAAAAATGATCTTAGGCCATCGATTCTTAGTCCTTCCTTTCACTTCGGGAGTATAAGGTGGTTGATATCATAATTTTTCCTTTCATACCCTTGATTCCCATGATTGAGCTTAATGGAGAATTTTATTTGAAATTATTAGGACAAATTTTGGGGAATGAGTGTATGAGGGTGAATACGGAGATGAGAGTTGGGTTGGGAATTGTTTGAGCTGTGATTGTTGAGGCAATAAAGTGTTGATTGAAGGATTGATATGAATCCTAGAAAAATGGGTACCAACAAAAATTTGGGTACTTAAAAGAAAAAAGAAAGAGAAGAGAAAAGAGAAAAAGAAAAAGAAAAGCATCATGAATGAAAAAAATGATGGTGCTAGAAAAAAAATGAGAAAAAGAAAGAAAAGAAAAAAATATACATGAGAGTTGATTGATGAAAAAGCCTCAAGGTTAGTAGTGGATTGAAGAGAATAAGTTTGGGGGTTTTGGGATTAGGAAGAAGTTCGTCACTTTAGCCCAAAACCACTTATCTTGTAGTAAGCCACGTTATAACCGAAAATAAAGACCTTTTTAATTTTAGGAGCCAACTCATTGTAGTATAGTGGTGAGAATTGTTTCAAGCCTATGGAAATTGTGCTCGATATCTTGTGAATGAGTGAATTCATCAAGCCCTAAACACGTAAGAGAGTGCTTTCATTTCTTTATCCAATCTTGATGAGTGGTTTAAGTCATTAGCATTAACCGTGTCACAAAGTTAGGTGATAATCTCGTTCGATAAGAGCATGCCAAGATGATTATGATGAGCTATGAGGTTTGTTTGATGAGGTTTATTGATTGCTTTACTTTGTTTTGATTGAGGACAATCAAAGGTTCAAGTTTGGGGGGATTATGATATGTGTGTAAAATGACCTATTTTTCGATGTGCGAGCGTGCATGTTTGTGGCCATTTTACCCTCATATCATATACTTTCGTTGTTCTTTTGTCTTGTTTTTGTGTTTTTATGTTTGAAATGTTGTAGGATGTGTTTTGAGCATAATATGGCATATTTGATGGAGTTTTGGAGGAAAATCGTCCGATTTTGGAGTCCGATGAGGTTTGGTTCGTCCGAGCGGAGCGAAAGGAGAGTTTCAGAAGCTTGGAGGACTCGCCCGACCGAGCGAAGCAAGCTCGGCCGAGTTGAGCTGGGCAGAGGGCATGCTCGGCCGAGCAGTGAAGGCTCGACGAAGCCTGGCTGGCAGAGAGCAGGCTCGGTCAAGCGGTTCTGGCTCGGCCGAGCCAGAACGTGCTTCCCAGATGTGATGTGGTTCCCAGGATGGCTCCGGCGAGCCATGGTTGGCTCGGGCGATCCGAGGCCCTGTTTGCTCGCTTATAAAAGGGGGAAAATCAATTAATTGAAGAACTTTTTCCCAAAATTAGAATAACCGTCACGATATTTCTCCCTAGATTCATCTCAAAACCTCTCTCAAACCAAAATCAAGGGGAATCAAGAAACATTACATCCATTTGGTGAAGATTGAAGAAGGAAGAGAGGTAGATTGGATTTAAGGAAGACAACCGAAGAAGATCAATCGTTGACCTTGAAGTTTTGTAATGAATTCTTTCAATTCTCAATTTGTATTGTACTTAACTCAAGGTATGGAGAACTAATTTCATTAGTGAGTGTTGTATTACGGATATTGTGATGGATTGAATCGATTCTGCTTGTTTACTTTTCTGTGAGGGGTTGATTTGCACTTGAGCTTGTTCTTGCCTATTAGGTGTAGGTAATAGCCAGCCTTTAGGTAGTTGACGTGAACGTTGCAGCCAACACGCAGACGGAATCGTCGTGATAAGTGCATAATCTTATAGTTCTCGTTCCAATCCATGTGCGGTGCTAGGATTGTAGGGCGATAATCAACGGTCAATTGGGAGTGGCTTAAGAGTTAATAACGTAGCTGTTTGCAATTCCTATTGTCATCTACCGCTAGTTATCCGTAGCAAGTGACTAGCGACATTAGAGTTGGTTGCTCAACCTCATAGGAATTAAAATTTGTTTGCAACATAACTTGGTTTAATTCGGAACAATTGAAGTTTACAATCACTCACTATCTTCTAAGATTGTCGGATTTGTTATCTCAATCTACCTATTTAATTGATTGAATTGTTTGCTTGGAGAAGTTGTAATTAGTTTACTAGTTGATTGATTGCATTTAAAGTTTTGTTTACAATTCATCGCCTAGATAGATAAAAACCAATGACTTTTGTGTAACCTAGCTATTGATAGCCTTCAATGGAGTAGATGATATCCACTTGAGCGAATTAGAAAAGAGATCGGATTGATAATTTTAACGTGTTAATTGTGTGTGCTTCACACGGCTACCAGTGTGTCCCACCTTATTTCTCCGATGGTATCAATACTCCATTGAGTGACCAAGTCTGAGCTTGACTCGAGACAACGGAGGATCAATTCCCCAGGGTTTAAGAGTCTTGGCTCAGGATTCCTTCGAAACCTGGTTATGTCCTCGTTAAACCCAATCTCCCTGGTCAACTACAGTTGACCAGAGGAACATATATGAAATTAAAATAGTTTGGTATAGACAATCGATTTAAAACAAAACATTTTGCATGCTTTTCAGAAAATAGAGCTTATAGCTCAAAAGGCATTTTGATTTTTACAGAAAATAGTCCCCACCTTGACAGCTTACAGATGTTTAAACGTAAGTAAGCAAGTTTGTGTTTGAAAGCTCCTTTGTCACCCTGTATTTCCTCCAATTGATAGTACAAGAAAATATAACAAATTAGGTGGATCATCTAACGTGTAATTATCAGTGCTTGAACTAATGCTAAAGGTAAATCTTGGATCTTATGACTGACTAATCTATCCGACTGACTGACTGACACGAACCAACAACCCAACATGCAACATTTGTACCTCAATATGTGCATGTGACTCATCTAATCATGTTTGTATAGGTTAACCAAACCTTGGTTAAAGAATCATCAAGTTTGGAATTTGTTTACTTAGTAAATAATCAATTTGGTATTCAAATTGGACATATTGACTCGAGTATTTAACGATCTTAGAAATCTTGTTCAAGAGTATGAACACGTGTATAACATTCCTTTGTGACAATACTTGAGCTTAGATATCAAAAATATGAAGTATCGGATAAAATATGGGTCCAAAAATTGACATGAAAAGGGGGCAGAGCAGTCTGTGTCGACCGACACAGGCCATATCGACCGACACAGATCTGTGTCGACCGACACAGAAGCTCCCCTACTGCCCTTCGTCGCAGACGCGATGGGAAACCTTCCCTTGCCATTTCCCGGCCATCCTAAGCCCCCACAACATCACCCAAGCATCTAAACATGTTAAGGAACAATCCTTGATGTTAAATACACGCTTAGAGAGTGAGGGCTGCGGCTGCCGGAAAAAGGGAGAGAAGTCGACGGGGTCTTGGGGGGCTTGCGGATGCGGGAGAGAGTGAGGAGAATTGAGCTGTGTACTTGATTTTTCCTCTTTTTTGAATTAATGAATCTTTCACCGCAATACTCAGAAGCAATAATGGTGGAAGGCAAGTGGGTGATTGGATAAGGTGCCACGTGGCGCGATCCCATTGGGCGCTACTCCGGATTCGTTATTTTATGTAATAAACCTCCGTTAATCAACCTTCGTTAATTTTTAATTTGATATTCATTGTCCATTTTGAAAAATGGACATCCATAGAAATTATCTAAATCACGAGTTCTACTCGTGGATTTAATTCCACAATTTTTGGAATTTCTCATTTTTCACCCCGAACTTAATAGTTCAAAAAATTATAAAATATTCCACGGGTATCGAAATCTCATTCTGATTGTTTCTATAGTTCCCATATATCATTCTCAAGCATACCCTAACTCGGTGAAAGAAACGGAGCTCTCGGGTGCAAGTTGTTGATTTTAACGTATTCTAATTATGCTAGAATCCCTGATTCATCGCGCACAAGTTTCTTTCATGAAATTTATTTGTAGGGTTGCCTAGGGTTTCTCAAAACATATTCATAGGCATTTTGTTTGCATGAAACGGACATGCTTTCAACAACGGGTGTCAAAAACTGAGTAACGAGAAATTAAAGGGCTAAAATAATTAATCCCTTTACTTAAATAATTAATTAAGCTAATTATCGCTTAATTAAAATCCGGGATATTACATTCACCCCACCCCCAAAATTTGCTAAGAGGATGAAAATAACTCAAGATATTTTATTATTCCATCATCTTATCCAACTCCCATGTTGTTTCTTCTTGCTCGTGGTAATTTACAGAATCTTGACCATCACTATTGACTTATTTGTCAGCTGTTGGACTTTCCGATCCAAGACTGCTTTTGGCATTTATCCATAGTTCAAGTCTAGACTCAGCTAACTTCCTCCTGACGCATCACGTGCTTAAGATCGTGCACATATTTCCTTAACTGTGATACAGAAATACGTTGCGTACGCTTCCCAAATTTGGCAACAGAGCCATTCATTAGGCAACTAGGCCTATTCGTTCTAAAATTTTCATAGGTTCCCACGAAACATGGTCGTGGTTTACCCCTTGCACTAAATTTGATGATTCCTCTTGATGAAGACTACAGCTCGAAGCAGTTCTTCCTGGGTTTGAATGGTTCTTTCAGATCAACTGTCCGTCCGTGGGTGAAATTCGTACTGAAATTCAGATGGGTATCCAATTCCTTCTTTAACTCATCCAAAATTGGATATAAACTTGAAATCTTGATATGAGGTTATAGTCACAGGTACTCCATGTAACCGTACTATCCCTCTCACATATAGTTGTGCCAACTTATCTGAACCATACGTGGTTCAATTTGGCAAAAGTGATCACACTTTATTTGATGGTCCACGATGACCCATATCGTTGTAATTCCTCTTTGAGATTTTATAATCATGGACAAAATCTCTGGCGATATGTTCCCATTTCCACTCCAGAATATCTAACGGTTGCGACTTCCCGTAGGGTCGCTGATACAACGCTTTTTATCTATTACCAGGCTAGGCACCTTTCAACATACGTTACAATGCTTCTTTTCGTACCATCCTATCATAAGTTAGTCTTCTGAACTGGTATATCCTTGTATTTCCAGGATTGGGCGGTATATGGTATATCATGAGTCTCGCTCATAATCTTATTCCTTGTTCTTCATCGCTAGGCACACAGATCCTGATCAAGTACACAAACGCATTATCTTGTACTTCCATGCATTCGCTCGATTCTTCTATCAGAATCTTTTGACGTAACTCCTCGAGTTCGTCATCCCTCTTCCATGCTTTACTCATTTATTGCCTCAAGTCAATTTGATATTCAAGGCAACTAAGACACATTTTCGTCGCTCGGAGGGAGTAATCACCTCTAGATGTAGTTTCCAAAATCATGGATAAGTTCGCCCTCCTCTATTAGGAGTGAACTTAGCTTTGCTGAATCCTTTGGACTCAAAGCATAAGCCACAAAATTTGCTTTCCTTAGGTGATAGTTGATCGTCAGATAATAGTCATTGACCGACCCCAGCCATCGTTGTTGTCTCAATTAAAATTCTCTTGCTCAAAGAAATATTTCAAGCTTTTGTGATTCGTGACTATGGCATGCTTGACTCCATATAGATGGTGTCTCTACAACTAACTCTAGGTCGTGAGTAGGGTAGTTCAGCTCGTGTGGCCTCAATTATTACGAAGCATGAGCAATCACTCGTTCTTCATGCATCAACGTACAACTTAAGCTATTCTTAGATGCACCTATATATACTTCATAGCTAGTAATAGTTTGAGCGAAGACCTATTTTTGATAGCACGCTCATTCCTATTTGCTGAAATAACAGGTCCTCGATTAGGCGAGGGATAACTGTATTTAGAGTTAACTTGCTTAACTCTCGGTAATCGATGCGCATCCTCATTGATTCATCTTTCCTTTTCACGAATAAAACAAGGGCTCTCCAAGGTGATACACTTGGTCTTATGAACCCATGTCCAAAAGTTCTTGAAGTTACACCTTCAGTTCCTGCAACTCCTTAGGCATCATGCGATAGGGTGCCTTGGAATTGGGGTTGTACCCGGCTCCAAGTCCATCGTAAACTCCACATGTCTATTCGGTGACAGACCAGACAGTTCTTTTGAGAATACATCTTCATATTCATGACTATCGGTACATCTCTGATTGTCAACTCTTGATTCGCTTCTCCTTCCAAGTATACCGGATAAGCTTGATTTTCCTTCTTCTGCATTAGCTTCCAGGCTTGGAGTGCTAATATGACTGACACTCTCTGGCCTTAGCAAAATCTGTAGATATGAACTGGTTCCGCTCCTGATTATTGAAGGATAACCTTCCATTCATTACATAAATTAGTGGTTTCATTTTTTGATGACCAATCCAATTCTAGGATTGTGTTTACGTCATGCATATCCATAATGTTCGACTCAATTGTCATCACCGATCGGCATTCAACATACTCCAAGGTTAGAGCACAACAAGGTAACATTAGTCATCTACCCCGAAGGCGATACTACCCTCGGGCGTTTGCTCTCTCTATTGGCGATCCTCTGTAGGGCTGCGAGGCGGTGACTACCTGTCTTTCTAGCCCTCCCTTGCGGTTCTTGCATATTTTGCCTCTGCTAGTACTTTCCCATGAATGCTTTCAAATATCGGTTGGCAAACCTCGATAGTTTGTGTGTTTCCGCTTCCAACTCATCTTGTTGGAAATTCTAGCAAGCATAGTGTATCGACTTTCTACACATATAGTGCTTGAGCTCTGGTGCGGGTCTCCTCCCAGAATACTTCCCTTCGTATCTATTACAATGCGAGGTACTATTCCACAGTGTTCGACTTTGGGCACAAATATTGCCTCTTTCCTTTTGTAGAGTTGTTTGTAGTTCTGTTTGGAAAGATTGAGTTACTTTTTTTTATCGTGTCTCTTTTAGTTGCCAAAAACCTTTGCAAAGAGGTCGGTGATTACTTTGCACTCCCTTGTTCGCGCGGAGGCGATGATTTTAGCTCTTGGGTAGCCAGAACAGATACCTTCTTCCTCGTTGTTGGCGCCTACACGTCCTAAGTTATTCTTAGGACTTTTTGTAATTCTTCTCAACAAAAGTTGACAAATGGGCTTAAATTCTATTTCCTTAGCCCGTCGTGAAATTTCCCCACTAACTCGGTGGGTGTAATCACCTGCTAGGAGTATATTGAGTCAGCTCACAAATTTTCGGTCTTAGCCATTGTCGCCTATCTTCCTTGATCTAGTAGGACAATATTAAATTCTCTTTCTCAACTGATCTTTTTTATTTCACGCTTCTCGAATAGTGCTGCTTCAAATTATTCTCAAGTGAGTCAAAGGCACTCTTCTGGTATTGATCGCATATATTTTTAACCCGCGACTTAGCAAAGCTAATAATACAGCGGCAAATAAAATTATCGATCCCACGAGGAAAGAAATAACGAAAAATCCTAAGTACTAATCCATAAGTTCTCGAAATACTGGCTAGGGGGATTTTAGAATTAAAGGTTTTGGATTTCAAATTAATTTTGGAAAACAGAATTTAAAACAAGAAAATTAAATAGCTTTTGAGAAAATATATGCGAAGTACAGATTCCAGGGATATCTACCTATCAAGTATGACATGTATGAATGAATTGATTAATTCCTAATTTAATTCCTCTTCGTAGTGAAACATCAGAAAAGTATTATGAACTTCTTTGTTGGAAAATTCATAAAGTAGATTAATTAATTACCTATCTCATGTCGGTCTCAAGATGAATTAATTAACTCCAGAATTCTACGGATCTATTCCTATAATTTATTCCCTTCAGTTACGACAAGAAATCAAATTATATTGTGAAAATCTCTTTCCATTGAAAACTATTACAGTTACGTCTCTAATTCTCAACTATGTAATCCTAAGATGTGGCCAGCATACTCAAGATTAAGAATAAAATCAGATTTCACAAACTACGAGGGAAAGGGAAAATAATTCAATTAATCAAACATGCATACATTGATAGTTCAAAACCCTAGAATCTGAGAAGGAAGTTAGTTACACATAATCATTGTAGAATTCATCAATGATAAATAAAACCTGAATTGCATAAGAACTTGGGTCTGAATGTCTTTCCCCAAAAATCTGTCTTCAAACATAAAACTCAACTAAAGCTTAGAATCTCTCAAAATCTGAAATATGGAATGAAGTACACCTAAAAATCGAATTTACAGAGATATATATAGAGGTGGAGGCATATCCTATCAAATTTGGGGCTAAAGATATGAAATATCTCGATTTTCGACAAATTCTCGCGCCCAGACTCCCATCGATCGACGCCTAGTTGGCCGTCGATCGACGGAGCTTTTTCTCCGGGGTCCCTTCTGCGCGGTCTCACGGTTTTGGCCATAACTTCCTCTCCCGAACTCCGATTGACCCAATTCTAGTTGCGTTGGAAAGCTAACTCGAAGCTCTATCCAATGCCATGCGCCAATAGCCCAAATTCCTCATGTGGACGAACTCTTCACTGCTACTCTTACACGTCACTGCTTTCGGAACGGTGTTCTTGTGAATTTAGGCCTAAAACCTGCATGAACATCAAAACACGCCAAATACCACCTAAATATAGACTCATGCATAAAATGTAAGGATAAAATTAATAAAACCACATAAAACAGTAGAAAATAATATAGATAAGTGAGTAAAATAATGAACTTATCAAATCCCCCAAACTTGAACGTTTGATTGTCCTCAATCAATAGGCAAGAAAGAAATCAAAAGATCATTTAGTTAAAGTGCAATGCCTCACAAGATTCATCACAGTCAAGAATCAAAAATCCACTACACACAAGCAATTCGAAAGAGGCAGAAAATTCATCAACTATGGAAGAACTCACAGGAAGTGTATCACTCAACTCTCAAGTGTTTAAGGTATAGATGAAAGCACTCAACAACATGTATGAAGAAATTTCTACCATAGGCTTGCAAATTTTCTAATATCTCCACTGCTAGAATGTGCACACAAGTCTAGAATCAAAAAGGACTTTTGACAGGTTGTAACGGAGGCTTTTTCTGATAAGGTAGGGAAATATGGCCAAGTGACTAAATAATTGAGTTCATGAATCTCAACACATCCAACCACTATCTATAATCATCCACCTCATCTCCTCATATACATCAACAAACTCAAAAAAAAATTCTAGCTCATTTTGAATCTCTTATGCTCTTTTCGATAATTTTGTATTCTTTTCTTTTCAGAGAGCTTATGAGAATTCTAATTATTTCTTTTGAGCTTCTTTTTGCACACATCTTTTCACCACTAATTTATCATTTCATATCCCCAACTCACTTTCAATCAACCCCATACGTACCACAACTGAAGACACGAGTGAGACAATACTTTTTTTAATCTCATAGACAAGGAAAGAAAAATTGTATAGGCTCAAAGTGGCTAACTCGGGAAGATTTTATTGTGAAGGGACAGTGTTTAGGATATTGGGTTAACAAAGATGGCCTAATATCATCTCCTAAACTTGTGCACACTATGCAGTCTCAACACAGAAAATAGGCAAGTTCTAGAGAAATCAAAACACACATGTGAATCTCACATCAAACGAAATAAAGGCTCAAATTTCTCACACAAGGGTTTAAAAATTTTCTTCCACAGTTAATTTCAAATCAGCTCAATCAGCATGCAAGTATAAGTGTCAAATCAGTCATATCATGCGGTATTCTACATTCATAGGCATCTAACCACAATCTCAATCAATTCAAACTCAACCTACAATCAATTCTAATCTCACAATCTCATTCAGGTTATCTCAAAACTCAAAAAAATTTCCCACAAAATAGCATAAAATAGAAAAGAAAATAATTTAAAGACGGAAAGCAGAATAAATAAAAGATAGAACGTTTCATCTCTTGTCCACATCCCCCCAAACTTATTTCCAACTCAAAGAGTAGAATAAGTTTGAAAATCAGACAAAAGCGGGAACGATACCTGGTGGTTGATCTCAGACATCAACTTTTTATCCCCCGGAGTCTTCAAACATCGCTCAACGTGAACTAATTCATTTGGGCTCGGCGTTGATTTTTTTTTCCAAAACAAATGTTAACGCAAGACAAAAGCAAAACTAACAGAAATAAATAAAAAATGAGAAAGAAAAATAGTAAATTGTTGGGTTACCTCCCAACAAGTGTTTGATTTAACGTCGCAGCTCGACGGTACCTCAATTCACCTTCTAAGGAGGTCGGGTCCAGACTAGCCTTTCCGCAACATCCTCTCCATCTTTGTTCTTGATGACTTCCATCCCCCATTTCGTGGAGTCTTCTAACAGAAGGATCTTGTAGATGCATAATGAAGGACTGACTCCTTTGATATCCCCCATTGTCCACTCAATGACGGACTAGTACTTCCTCAGATGCGCCGGTAGTGGTTTGAGTTTCAAAACAGGCGGATCGGAGTTAGAAGGTTGTTGTTCTAGACCTGCGTCGATCGACGTAGGATGTACGTCGATTGTCGTGGGCAAAATTGCAGCGATCCCTTTTCCATGTCTCGCTGTTTCGATCGATGAAACCGTCATGTCAATATTTCCTCCTGCGTTGATCGACGAGCTCTTGGTGTCAATCGACGGGACTTCTGAGGCTACGTCGATCGACGAGCTTCTGGCGTCAATCAACGTGGACAATCCCCCACATTTTTCTGGCTTATTCTGACGGTGTCGGCTTGGTAGTTGCTCCATTTTATTCTCCTTTTCTCGAGTTATCTTCTTGAACACATCTAGCTCCATCTCTTGATCCACAGGCTCATCCTTTGCCTTATCCAAATCTGAAGATGAAAATAGAGAGTGCAGAAGAGAGTTTTCTAGAGAATCCAAATCAGTTTTAAGAGAAGATGAGGGAGAGGAAATCACCGGATTGAAACAATTTATCATATGGCACTCTTTCTGGTAGCTTCCTTCATTATGATTCTGCATTGTTTTGCCGATAGGAAAGGTGACTGACTCATTATTAACCCGGAACGTTAGTTTACCATCTCGGATGTCAATCAGCGCTCCACTTGTCTTCAAGAAAGGTCTCCCCAAGATCAGCGGAATATTGTGGTCCTCTTCCATGTCTAAGACCACAAAGTCGGCTGGGATGATGAAGTCTTTGACCTTGACAAGCACATTCTCCACGATGCCTCTCAGGTAGGAGACAGAGCGGTCGGCCATCTGAAGTGAGATGGTGGTTGGCTTGATGCTTCCAATGGCCAACCTCTTGAAGATGGATAGCGGCATTAAGTTGATGGACGCGCCGGAATCACAAAGGACCTTCCCAAAGGTCTCTCCTCCTATGATGCATGGGATCGTGAAGGATCCCGGGTCCTCCCACTTCAGCGGCATCTTCTTCTGAATCACCGCACTGCATTCCTCGAACAAGTTTACCGTCTCATGCTCCATAAAGGGTCTTTTCTGAGAGACCATGTCCTTTAGAAACTTGATGTACCCGGGCATCTCACGCAATGCTTCAACCAGCGGAATGTTGATGTGCACCTTCTTCATGTTCTCCAAGAAGCGTGCATACCTCACGTCCATCTTTGTTTTAGCAAAATGCTGCGAGAACGGCAGGGGAGGCTTATACATAGGTGGCTCGACAGGAGTGGGCGTCGATCGATGTGAGGTCTCGTCGATCGACGTAGCCTTTGGATTGGCGTCGATTGATGGCGATCCTCCGTCGATCGACAGGGCTGCATCAGCGATAGTTTCTTTGGCCTGCTCGACATCTTCGTCCTCCTTTGAATCAGTCCTTGCTAGCTTTGGCCCTTCATAGGATTTTCCCCCTCTTAGAGTGATGGCATTCACTTGGTTCATCTGACTCTGAACTTTGGGGTTGGCTTGAGTATTGCTAGGCGATTGCCCAGGTTTGTGCTGGGCTTCGAGAGCTTTGGCGATCTGAATAACCTGAGTCTCTATGATTTGCACGTGTTTCTCGACTCGGTCCACCTTGGTCTTTACTCCAGCTATCTCTTGCTCTAGTTTTCCCACTTTGTCAGTGGATCCTTGCATGAACTGGGCCAAAATCTTCTCGAGATTTGGCTTCTTTTTCTCCACCACGACTCCATCTTGTACTTCAAATCCGGGTGGTGGCTACTCTGCAGCCTGAGGGTTCGCATATGAGAACCCTGGGTGGTTCCAGGCATGAGTGGAGTTGTAGGGCTGGTTGTTTTGCTGATATCCTCCGCGGTAGTTGTTTTTATAACTACTCTGTTGGATAAAATTGACATCTACACACTCCCCATCAACTGGATCTTGGATTGGCTTTACCGCTGCAACAGTCTTCTTCGCTTTCAATGTAGCGAAGTCTTCACGCAACTTCTTTAATTCGGCTGCTAGATCAGGTTCTTCAGTGACCTTGTCCACAACTTTCACAGGTCGATTGCGAACTGAGGACCACCGGTGATTGTTGTTGGCCATCTTTTGAAAGAATTCCATAGCCCTCTTACCACTCTTTGACATGATGGTGTCTCCTAGCGTAGCATCCACCAATTCGACGGTCCTCTCATTCAGCCCCTCGTAGAAAGTCTCGGCCTGGTCCCCCAATGATAGTCCATGTCCCGGACAAGATCTCAGCATCTCTTTATAGTTCTCCCATGTCTCGTAGAAGCTCTCATCTGGGTATTGAGCAAACCGTGTGATCTCCTTACGCCTCTGTCTGATGACGCTAGGGGGAAAGAAGTTCTCTAGGAACTCATTCCTTAGTTCTGCCCATGTGCCGATGCTTGTCTTGTCCAGTGCAGAGAACCATGACTGCGCTTTATCACACAAAGAGAATGCGAACAGACGCATTCGGATCGCGCTCTGGCTGACTCGGCTGATCTTGACAGTGTTGCAGAGTAATATGAACTTGTCGAGGTGAGCATGTGGATCCTCGGTAGCTCGTCCACCGAATTGGTTTTGTTGCACCATCTGTAACAATCTGGGCTTCAACTCAAAGTTATTGGCATTGATGCCAATCCTGAAATCTGTCTCCACGAATCGAGGACGGTACTTTTTCTGGATAGCATCCTCGTCCTTGTCATCATCCGACTCCCCTAGCCGATCCTGATCTTCTTCATCTTCATCCTCAAGATCATCTTCAAATAGAGGATTGCAGCGAATGTGCCGATTATTCTGATTGTTCCTCTCGAGGTTCAGTTGTTGCAGTTGCTCCCTCATGACTCACATTTCTTGAACTAGCGCTGTCTGCTCCTCCAAAGTCAGCCCTTGCGGAGGTGGCTGTACAATTGGCTGTTGTGCATTGTCCGGCGGTGGTACTTCGTCTGCCATTGCTTGACTACTCGAGCCTTCTTGGGCGTGCTTGTTATTTTGGATTTTTCTGCACGTGGCTTCAATGTCCGGGTAATAATAAAGCGGGTCCTTTCCTCTAGCTCTCGTACTCATGCACTACCTGTACAACAAAGAAGGTAGCGAAGTAAAACAGAAAATAAACTAAAAACAAACGAAAAACAATACAAGAATTGAAAACAGAAATTTAAAGGGGACGTCGATCGACGTGGACCCGGAAAATGAAAAAAAGAGAAAACTGAAAATACGAAAACTTACAACCTAAATCAGTATTTTGATTACAGAATTAATAGTAGGATAAATTCTATTCTTTCCCCGGCAACGGTGCCAAAATTTGATCGCGTATATTTTTAACCCGCGACTTAGCAAAGCTAATAATATAGCAGCAAATAAAATTATCGATCCCACGAGGAAAGAAATAACGAAAAATCCTAAGTACTAATCCATAAGTTCTCGAAATACTGGCTAGGGGGATTTTAGAATTAAAGGTTTTGGATTTCAAATTGATTTTGGAAAACAGAATTTAAAACAAGAAAATTAAATAGCTTTTGAGAAAATATATGCGAAGTACAGATTCCAGGGATATCTACCTATCAAGTATGACATGTATGAATGAATTGATTAATTCCTAATTTAATTCCTCTTCGTAGTGAAACATCAGAAAAGTATTATGAACTTCTTTGTTGGACAATTCATAAAGTAGATTAATTAATTACCTATCTCCTGTCGGTCTCAAGATGAATTAATTAACTCCAGAATTATACGGTTCTATTCCTATAATTTATTCCCTTCAGTTACGACAAGAAATCAAATTATATTGTGAAAATCTCTTACGTCTCTAATTCTCAACTATGTAATCCTAAGATGTGGCCAGCATACTCAAGATTAAGAATAAAATCAGATTTCACAAACTACGAGGGAAAGGGAAAATAATTCAATTAATCAAACATGCATACATTGATAGTTCGAAACCCTAGAATCTGAGAAGGATGTTAGTTACACATAATCATAGGAGAATTCATCAAAGATAAATAAAACCTTAATTGCATAAGAACTTGGGTCTGAATGTCTTTCCCCAAAAATCTGTCTTCAAACATAAAACTCAACTAAAGCTTGGAATCTCTCAAAATCTGAAATATGGAATGAAGTACACCTAAAAATCGAATTTACAGAGATATATATAGAGGTGGAGGCATATCCTATCAAATCTGGGGCTAAAGATAAGAAATATCTCGATTTTCAACAAATTCTCCCGCCCATACTCCCGTCAATCGACGCTCAGTTGGCCGTCGATCGACAGAGCTTTTTCTCCGGCGTCCCTTCTGCGCGGTCTCACGGTTTTGGCCATAACTTCCTCTCCCGAACTTCAATTGACCCGATTCTAATTGCGTTGGAAAGCTAACTTGAAGCTCTATCCAATGCCATGCACCAATAGCCCGAATTCCTCATGTGGAAGAACTCTTCACTGCTACTCTTACACGTCACTGCTTTCGGAACGGTTTTCTTGTGAATTTAGGCCTAAAACCTGCATGAACATCAAAACACACCTAATACCACCTAAATATAGACTCATGCATAAAATATAAGGATAAACTTAATAAAACCACATAAAAAAAGTAGAAAATAATAAAGATAAGTGAGTAAAATAATGAACTTATCAGGTATCCATGACTTCTTGTAGGTTTCCCACCTACGATCAGTTTTTCCGACAAGCCGGTATGTCACCTAGTTACTCTTTCCAGAATAGAAACTTAATCCTTAGCTTTAGAGGGTTCTCTAAGACATTAAGGTTGGCAGTTTCTTTTATTAAAAGATCACAATTAAATAAAGGGTTGAGGGGCGGTACTGGTGTCTCAAAGACAACATTTAAGTTTCACGCATAGGTGTGCCCTCATCGTTTCGGTCGTGAACTGAAATATCCTCATGACACTAACTAGGCTTGGCCTCTTCTCTGTCATCGCTCTCCTCAAACACCTCTCAGTGTTAGATGGTAAGTGGAAATTCACATATCAAGTTGTTCCCCAACAACCTGTAATCGAGTTAAAGATTTTATGATACATCCTGGACTTACGCTATTGCGTATACATCACGAAGCATCTTCTTGGTATGCCTCACACACTTGTAAAATCTCCATCGATTGAGTCCTTTGTGAGGAATTTGGTTCTCCAATTGGAACAACATAGCATATCATACTACCGATATGGACCGTGCCGAAAACATTTCTTAGCAGCCAGTGCACCTACCTCTTCAAGGCATGAATCGTGCACTTTCATCATGCAACCAGGTTTTAGTATCTCCGTGACACTAGTCCCACAAGCTAGCATATTCATACTTAAACGGTGGGGGTTTATAAACCCAAGCGGACTCAATTCCAATCATCTGAATTTGGTGATTTCTCACTGTCATTCGATTAGGGTGTTCTGAAGGGATTCGTGAACTGAATCACGAAGTTCGTTTGCCAAGGATCGTTAATTAGAATATCAAAATATATTGCTATGCCTATGAATGATCCTAGCATTCTCCTATATTATTATGCATAAGAAGGTTTATGCGGAATACCTGGATTGATGAACTCTGAAGAACGAGTGCGCGGAGATTCCCTTTGATCTTTCCCACACATAAAGATTTTAATTCCTAACAGATTGAGGAAATAAATCTTAAGAAAATAAACAGTTATTTTCGAAAATCAAGGAGAGAGAGAAGAAGAAAAATCCTCCTGATTTGATCTTCTGATCTGTATCCCAACTCGATCTGAAAATCTGGTGAAGATTCTCTATCAGATCCCTTGCCCGGTTGAGAAGCAGAATTTCCTCCTTGTTCTCAGATCTTAGTCGATCACCATAGCTCCCAAAACTTGGTTTGCTTTGTGCAACTTATGATCTTGTGGTGTGTTAAGATCTGAGGAACTGAGGCCTATTTATAGGAAAATACTGGACTTCTATTGGGCTTGAGTTTCATGGGCCAGACCAGGGACCAGAATGCAAATAGCAAATAAGGCCTATCAATTAATTAATACCCATATTCAACCCAGAATATAATTAATTAATTAATATTGAGTCATTCCACCAGAGAATTAATACTGTCCTACCTATTTGCTACCACGTTTTGAGGTACGGGTTGCATGGGCTCGGTGTATTCCCACATTTAAGGTTACAAACATTTGTTAATTAATTTAAGCTCTGACAAGCTATTTAATTAATTAACATCTTATATTCCTGAATCAATCCACTAAAACCTTTTCACTTATGCTTGAACTTAATTAGCCTGCAGGACTTAGCATAACAAACCTTTTGAGCTGTTCAGGGAATGTCACCATCCTATACTGGATGTGGTTACCTAGTTCCAGTACCAGACAGTCATACACAAACTGCTATTACCCAAGATACAGATATACAAGCTCAACTAGAGCCTTTCACTGCAACTCAAAGTAATACACAATCTGCATATACTTCAGTACCTTCATGTAGGCTTAGGATCTCGTCAAGCCATAGAGATCTAGATTCTTTTAATGTCAGATAAAAGAATCAATCTCGATTTAGGTCCTTATCAATGTGTGCCCCACACCAGCATACCAAGTCATCCAAGATAAGATGCTTATTACTGCGTATACGAATGGACTTAAGCATGGCTACCGGTGAGAAGGTCTCGCCATAGTCTACACCTTCTTTCTGACTATAACCCTTCGCCACCAGCCTTGCTTTGAAAGCTATAATTTTGCCATTCGCTCCTTTCTTTTTTTTGTACACCCATTTGCACCCTATGGCTCGACAGCCATCTGGCAAATCAATTTTCTGGTATACATCCATAGCCGTAATGGATTCTTTTTCCGAATCCATGACGATCAGCCATTTGTCTGCATCTTTATCAGATACCGCCTTATCATATGTCAAGGGATCGGTATCATCCAGTCCATTTTCCAGGATCAAGTCAGAAGACTCTCCCACGAACATATACCTTTCGGGTTGATAGTTAACCCTCCCACTGCGACTAGGCATCTGAACCTTGTCAGTAGTTGGCACAGTACGTGTTGGTCCCATACCTTGCATTAGTGGCAGTGTTGGTATAGCCTCACCTGTTATAGGTGGATTTACCATTACACTGGGCTTTCCTGATGGAATTGCTTCCTTGTCCTCAAGCTCGTGGAGGACAATTTCACTCTTGGATTTGTGGTTTCTTACATATTCGTCCTCCAAGAATCTTGCGTTAGTACTGACAACGCTTTCTGATTCTCAAGACAATAGAAATAACCACCTTTCGTTTGCCTGGGATATCCTACAAACAGCTTCAGCTTACACCTACTTTCTAACTTATCTGGTTCCTTTGTCAGCACATATGCTGGACAACCCCAAACCCTCACTCTGTTCAAACTTGGCTTTCGCCCATACCAGAGTTCCAGAGGTGTTTTCGGAACTGATTTAGAAGGTACCAGGTTAAGCAAATAGGCCGTTGTCTCCAAGGCATATCCCCAAAACGAAATCGGCAAGCTTGCATAACTCATCATCGACCTGACCATTTCCAAGAGAGTTCTATTTCTTCTTTCCACTACACCATTTTGTTGAGGGGTTCCTGATGCAGTCCACTGGGATGTAATCCCGTTTTCTGACAAGTACTGCAAGAACTCGTTACTGAGGTATTCTCCACCACGATCTGATCGTAGTGTCTTGATAGTCTTACCTAGCTTCTTTTCTACCTCAGTCCTAAACTCTTTGAATTTCTCAAAGCATTCAGACTTATGGCGAAGCAAATAGACATATCCGAATCTTGAGTAATCGTCAATGAATGTGGCGAAGTACTCATAACCTCCACGAGCTTGCGTGGACATTGGTCCACACAAGTCAGAATGGATCAATTCCAACACATTCTCTGCTCGAGACTGACTTGCCTTAAAAGGTCTGGTCTTCATCTTTCCCTCTATAAAGGATTCACAGATTTGATGCGGTACCACTTGAAAAGAATCCAAGAGCCCATCGCATGCTAATCTTTTAATCCTCTTTAGATTGATGTTACCTAGTCTCAAGTGCCAGAGATATGTTTGATCCTCATCGGAAGAAAACTTTCTCTTTAAACGATTATTATTATTGGATGAGTTTGCAACATTCACAGAAGATTTATGCATACAATCAATGATATAAAGAGAGTCAATCAGTTTGCCATGACAGATAACACCGTTATTACCAATGATAGAAACTCCACTATCAAAAATAACTGAATATCCATCACAAAATAACTTGGAAACTGAAATTAAGTTCCGCCGAAAAACCGGCACATATAAAACATCTCTCAAAATCAAAACATTATTTTCAAAGAATAAAGTAAAATCTCCAATGGCTACTGCTGAGACTCACTCTCCGCTGCCCATTGAGATGGTAATCTCGTCATGCTTCAGCTGCCTTGTCGGCCTGAACCCCTGCAAAGTATAACAAACATGATCTGTAGCTCCAGTATCCACTACCCAAGAATGGGTAGAAACTGATGCTAAACATGTTTTCGTTATAAATGCACATGACCTACCTTGTCTACCCGTGCTTGGCACTAGACAATTTACTTCACTTCGCTTGCGCTTGCATGGCCTGGTGATAATTTCTGCCTTATCTATTTCATCCAACTTCTTAAGCATTTCTTTTGCTTCAGCAACTGCCTTGTCTAGAGCTGACAAAGTTGGAGCAAACTCAAACGCCATCATGTTAGATTTCTCTCGCAACAGCGCACTGAGTAACTCATGAAGAGGAAACTCACGTATGGCACCGAGAGATTTGATGAAATCATCATAAGAATCAGATAGAGAGTGCAGGACAATGTTTATTTCAGCCCGCTTATCAATTCGTCCACCTCTCTTTCTATACTTTCTTATGATTCTCATCATACTGATGAAGTGCAGAACTAACGATCTCCCCTCAGTCATTTTCTTGCAAACCAGGTCTTTCACAAGATCATAACTAATAGTGCGTCTCACCTTCCCATTTACTTTCACAAGGTCCCTCCATATCTCAACAGCAGTCCGGTATTTCTTGTACTTGAGCCTTAATTCTCTAGACAGACTGTTCATGATGAGTCTGCAGGCAAACTCATCAGAAGCTACCCATCTGTCATAGAACACTCGCTCATAACCAGTACAGTTCCAGTACTTGGGAGTTAGAGGGTCCATGTAAAGTACATAGGCATGTTTTGCAGTACAGAGTATTTCCATGAAGCAAAATTTCCATTCAGGAAAATTGGGACCAGTTAAAGGGTTTAGTGCTAAGAGGTTTACAATATGAATAGACATGTCTGAAAACAATAAATTAAAGCAGAAATTAAAACATAGTCGCAAACTATTGAAACAATTAAATATTGAAACCTTATGATAAAGCAATATTAATGTTTCCTTCAATTTGCCTAAGTATTACTATTGCAAGCCACACATGTGGACGTTTACAACAAAACACTTAACCAGACTGCATCTTTCAATTCCAGTCCTTTAATTCCAATCCATGCCCGAGTTCCTTAGACAAATGGAATTAATAATTGGAGACTAACTTAAGACCATATTATCCTACTGAGCAGGGACATCACAAATGAGTTATACTCTGGATAACATCTAAGCTAGCTTACCACCAAAGTCAACCCTCCCATATAAGGATCTATTAGAACACACCTGATCCCTACAATAAGGCTGTCTCATTTAATTCAATCCCTATAGAACTTATGAAAATTCAATACGCAAGCTACACATGTAGACGTTTACGCATGAACTCCCACTTCTCACATGAAATAAATGTTTGTTTTAAGAAATCCTATCTATTAGAACTTATGAATAATAAATTAAGTAAGCTACACATGTAGACGTTTACCTAATAAATTACCCACTTCCAATAAAGGATCGCTTTGTGGAGGTCTTACTAAATTATGAGCTTAGTAATTTTTTGGTTCATAAAGTTCAATTGCACAGATTATTTTATGTAGCCATAATTATAACATTGCTAAAATTCTATCATGCATGGCATGAACCCCAAATTTATAGTTATAATTAATTACACAAAATAAATCACATAGCATGTTTTAAAGCTGTAAATAAAAGCAATAAACGTGCTCCTATTATCTACAACATGCTTATATGCTGCGCAATTAAATTAAACACGTAGATCATGCAAAGACAGATAATAAAGCAAATAAAAAATGTCATCGTGGCCCCATGATACGAAATAAAATTAATTCTAACTATTACAAGTTGAAATTAATAATACAGATCTTCGACTGGGCTCCCACTACTTGGACTGAGAACTGAATTTATTTTCTGAATCTGAGCCTCCAAGATTTGATTTATCATAAAATTGGACAACTGGGCCAGTTAACCAAATAGCGGGCCTAGGCACACATTGCAAGCCCAATAGCCCGCGAGAACATAGCCCGACGAGCCACCACCGGTGAACCACCGCCGACGATGACTCACCGCCGCCGTGAGGGCTCCCGGCATGCAAAGCAGCCATGCACGTACGTGCATGGTTGCAGCCCGCGATGCCGCCTCCCCCGGTCGTTGCCCGTTTCGCATGCCGCCGCCCTGGCTTGCCCCGACTGTTGCCCGAACCGCCGTTCACTCTTCTTCTACACCGTCGGCCTCCGTGACTCACCGTGACTCTTCCGTACCCAGCTCGCGCGCCCAGCCCGTCGCCGTCCCAGCCCGCATCGTCGGTCCCGAGCCACCGCCGCACCACCACCTGCTCCGCCTGCCGACGTCGACCAAGGGGGGGAGATGCACCGCCGGCGCACGCGCAGGGTTGCGCATGCCTACTGCGCACGCGCGGAACCAAGGGTTCCGCCGTGTCACCCATGCGCCCGCCCGCCCTGGCCGCTCGCCGCCGTTCTGGCCGCCTGCCCCGGCTTCCCTCGCACCGTCGACCTTGCCCGGAGCCACTGCACCCTGGCCCTGGCCAGCCATGGGCCGCACAGCCATCATCTTTGTGCGCGTGCGCCGCCGCTGTGGCCCCGCCGTGCATGGCCATGCTGCCGTGTCGGCATTGTCATGCGTCGTGCGGCCCTTCATTCTTCGTGTTCTTAGTTCTTCATGTTCTTCGTTCTTCGTTTTACAGAGTTAATTTTTGAAATAAAAGATTACATAGAATGATCCTAATTACATTCTAAAATCTAAATCTAACCACGAATTTATCTCATGGGTGAAAAATGAATCCATATAAAAGGACGGATTAACCCGAGAACCACGAGGACAAAAAAACATAGAATTCAATCCAAAACCATCCATAGCATGCATTCAATAATAATAATCATGCAATTCATAGGCAATATTATTTTTTCGATAGAGCCAATTAATTCAACCTGGCTCTGATACCAATTGAAGGAATTCGTGGACTGAATCACGAAGTCCGTTTGCCAAGGATCTTTAATTGGAATATCAAAATAAATTGCTATGCCTATGAATGATCCTAGCATGCTCTTATATTATTATGCATAAGAAGGTTTATGCGGAATACCTGGATTGATGAACTCTGAAGAACGAGTGCGCGGAGATTCCCTTTGATCTTTCCCACGCACAAAGATTTTAATTCCTAACAGATTGAGGAAATAAATCTTAAGAAAATAAAACAGTTATTTTCGAAAATCAGGGATAGAGAGAAGAAGAAAAA
Source organism: Plectranthus barbatus (assembly GCA_026898455.1). Classification (NCBI taxonomy): domain Eukaryota; kingdom Viridiplantae; phylum Streptophyta; class Magnoliopsida; order Lamiales; family Lamiaceae; genus Plectranthus; species Plectranthus barbatus. The sequence continues at coordinate 38,431 of JAPKLW010000757.1, forward strand.
TCCTCCTGATTAGATCTTCTGATCTGTATCCCAACTCGATCTGAAAATCTGGTGAAGATTCTCTATCAGATCTCTTGCCCGGTTGAGAAGCAGAATTTCCTCCTTGTTCTCCGATCTTAGTCGATCACCACAGCTCCCAAAACCTGGTTTGCTGTGTGCAACTTATGATCTTGTGGTGTGTTGAGATCTGAGGAACTGAGGCCTATTTATAGGAAAATACTGGACTTCTATTGGGCTTGAGTTTCATGGGCCAGACCAGGGACCAGAATGCAAATAGCAAATAAGGTCTATCAATTAATTAATTCTCATATTCAACCCAGAATATAATTAATTAATTAATTAATATTGATTCATTCCACCGGAGAATCAATATTGTCCTACCTATTTGCTACCACGTTTTGAGGTACGGGTTGCATGGGCTCGGTATATCCCCACATTTAAGGTTACAAACATTTGTTAATTAATTTATGCTCTGACAAGCTATTTAATTAATTAACATCTTATATTCCTGAATCAATCCACTAAAACCTTTTCATTTATGCTTGAACTTAATCAGCCTGCAGGACTTAGCATAACGAACCTTTTGAGCTGTTCAGGGAATGTCACCATCCTATACTGGATGTGGCTACCTAGTTCCAGTACCAGACAGTCATACACAAACTGCTATTACCCAAGATACAGATATACAAGCTCAATTAGAGCCTTTCACTACAACTCAAAATAATACACAATCTGCATATACTTCTGTACCTTCATGTAGGCTTAGGATCTCGTCAAGCCATAGAGATCTAGATTCTTTTAATGTCAGATAAAAGAATCGATCTTGACTTAGGTACTTATCAATGTGTGCCCCACACCAGCATACCAAGCCATCCAAAATAAGATGCTTATTACTGCGTATGCTGCAGCCTACACTGACAATTTATCCTGGAACTGTCTCAGCTGTGATAACTATTTATATCTCGCTAGGTCAAAGGATCCATACGATCTTCCGTGATCTTCTACACACCGTATGATCTCCCTATCGACGAGAAAAGAGAATAATTGCGTTTGCGACACATGTTTGTTAATTCAGACAGGAGATGAACATACAACATTTATGATTCCCAGTATATTAACCAATCGACCTTGTACATAATATACCAATCATAATGCTTTCAGTATATAAATCCATCATGTTCGCCGCTATTCTGATCATCAACCACCAGTGGAAGTAGACACACTGACATCGCGGAAGTATCAATATCCTCTCATAAGATAATATAGGTAACAAGTTGGAGGTAACACTTCCTTGCAGTCCCTCAATTCCTACGATGCCATCCCTTGTATGTCGAAATTCTCCTCGAACTATGCTCATACCCAGACTTGTGTCTCATTGCCACTGTGGTTCTTCGACGCACTGCATTTAGGACCCAACAATTATACATAAACATGCACGTAAAACATCATTTCAAGGGAGTTCTCTGTTTCACATCTTCACGACCTGTCATATAGTTCTTGCTCGTACCGTCAACTCGCATGTGCCTTTTAAGCAACGATGGGGTTTGGATACTAACACTATTCTGCAGTGTTCCTCAATCTTTCAGGTTTTCCAGAACTAGATTGGAAATTTTATCTAAATGTATTCTCTTGGGATGCACCCAGCTCAACAATATTCACAAATATGTTCTTTTCCACACGATTCTCAAAATTGAGTTATAGCGACACATCCTTAGCTCCATTTCAAGTTTCCACTCGATCAAGTGCGATGTAATTTGCAACAATCGCGAGCTTACCTATCTACTATGCTTGCCGAGAAGGAATTCAACTAAGTAGACAAAGAACTTAACTAGTTCGCCTATGCTCTCGTGAACGGAGCATGTCTCGTCATAGTAATTCTAAGTTCTCGTCAAGTAATGTTTCACATTATCACTTCACAGGGTCATGATCATTTTCAAGTACTTCGCACTTGGTGCTACGCAAAGTAATTGCGCACCTATAAGCTGTAAAATTCCTAATCAAGGAGACACATTATCGATATAGTATGGTTTGATCGCATACTAATATTATCATCATAATTAGTGCATTTCATGCACGATTTATTCTTACGCCTGTGAGTAGTGATCTGCACATCATTCCTACTCATACTAGACTCATATTATGAATCCAAACTTGATTCCGATGTTGCCGCTCTTATGCACAAACATACCTACTCTCAATGAGTTATAGCAACTATGTCAGTCCTCTAACCTGATCCACCTTACTCTAGTCTTCACAAGCTAAGCACGTAAAATTTCCTTTACAGGGTTCAACAAGCTTTCAAACACTTACCAACAATACCCACAAGTCAAAAAAATTTCAATCAATTGAACATATGAAATCATTTTTCATAATCAATTTGCGAAAATCAACAAGTTGCATGAGTTTTCCAATAGTGTAAAAGTCAAGCAATAAAGCAGCAAGGGCATATGCTAAGAAATGCCAAAATGAGCTCGGCTCTAATAGACAGAACAATCAACGACAAGATGGGCTAACGAGAGGCATACTCATGGTTAGACAAATCAAGCAAGGTTAGCGGATATCAAGTTATACGCTAACACATAACATAAATGTTGAGCATTTAAAAGTTTTCAATAATCATGATCATGATAAAATATCAGTGAACAAAATGTTCAAAACAATTTATGATGATCATCAAAATCATGCTTGACATTTGGAAATCATTTTCAATCGTAAAATCATAGAGTGTACAAGACCACTCAAGTAGTTGGATGCAACTTTCAAAATGTTACCTTGCGGGTTCTGCAGGATAGAATAGGGTGTAGGGCATGACAAGACTGTTATTTCACAATAGACTTCTGAAACAAGAGAAGTCCAGGTAACCAGAGCCAAGGAAAGGCACAACCTGATGCTCTGATACCACTTCTGTAACACCCCATGTTCGCCTTCTCAACTTAGGGGCGCGCTATAGTGAGTTGGGTGGTATAAACAGCGGAAGACTTGAACAAACAAGCAGAGAGAATGATCCACACCCAACGAATTTAACAATAAAACTAGGTTAAGCATAGTTGTAACGAGGAATGCATCCTCGTATACAAAGAGTACGAATAAATGACAATAACAAGAAGTTCGGTTCTCATTTGTTATCACAAACAGGGAAGGAAAATAAGATCAGAGTTTTATGCAGCAGAGAATTATGCAGTGGAGATATGCATATGAAGATTCATATCTGAGGATCAAGGTTCTTGCTACGGAAGTCATGCCCTCTACACCTCTGCATCTGCATCACTGCTGTTAACCTGCACATTTTAGAAATAGTGCGAGGGGCTGAGTACCAAGGTACCCTGTGGAGACATGCCCGAAAACATACATTTATAGATATGAATGTTATGCCACACGCGGATAAGCCACGGGGTTTTTAGAAAATATTTGTCGTGTTTATCCAAAACATTTTTATCACTGCATGCAGATTCACTCAAATGAAATCAATATCTGTTTTACCGTTGTGTGATTGGAAGTTGGCCAACTTCCATGTCACGATAAAAAAATTGGGAATAGCCAAACCACTCGACCCACTGCCATCATTTAGTGCACTGGTCTCAGAACCCGCAGCATTGAGACCCGATCGATTTAAGACACAGTGTGTGTCCCACCTTATTTCTCTGAAGGTATCAATACTCCATTGAGTGACCAAGTCTGAGCTTGACTCGAGATAACGAAGGATCAATGCCCCCAGGGTTTAAGCTTCTTGGCTCAGGATTCCTTCGAAACCTGGTTCTGTCCTCGTTAAACCCAATCTCCCTGGTCAACTACGGTTGACCAGAGGAACAGATATGAAATCAAAATAGTTTGGCAGAGACAATCGATTTAAAACAAAACATTTTGCATGCTTTTCAGAAAACAGAGCTTATAACTCAAAAGGCATTTTTATTTTTACAGAAAATAGTCCCCACCTTGACAGCTTACAGATGTTTAAGCGTAAGTAAGCAAGTTTATGTTTGAAAGCTCCCTTGTCACCCTGTATTTCCTTCAATTGATAGTACAAGAAAATATAACAAATTAGGTGGATCATCTAACGTGCATTATCAATGCTTGAACTGATGCTAAAGGTAAATCTCGGATCTTATGACTGACTAATTTATTCGACTGACTGACTGACACGAACCAACAACCCAACATGCAACATCTGTACCTCAATATGTGCATGTGACTCATCTAATCATGTTTGTATAAGTTAACCAAACTATGGTTAAAGAATCATCAAGTTTGGAATTTGTTTACTCAGTAAACAGTCAATTTGGTATTCAAATTGGACATATTGACTCGAGTATTTAACGATCTTAGAAATCTTGTTCAAGAGTATGAACACGTGTATAACATTCCTTTGTGACAATACTTGAGCTTAGATATCAAATATATGAAGTATCCGATCAAATATGGGTCGGAAATCGACATGAAAAGGGGGCACAGCAGTTTGTGTCGACCGACACAGGCCATATCGACCGACACAGATCTGTGTCGACCGACACAGCAGCTCCCCTGCTGCCCTTCGTCGCAGACGCGACGGGAAACCTTCCCCAGCCATTTCCCAGCCATCCTAAGCCCCCACAACATCACCCAAGCATCTAAACATGTTAAGGAACAATCCTAAATGCTAAATACACGCTTAGATCGTGAATTAAACGGGCGGAATGCAAGAACTTGGTGAAGAAGGAAGGTGGAAACCCTCACCTTCAACAATGGCGGTCCACGGTGGTTTCGGGGTGATGATCCAAGACAACAAAAATATTCCTAATAACATGAGGAACAAGAATATACAGCTCAAACACAGATCCATGAACGTTTAATCGAAGTTTCAGCGGAGGTTACGGAATCGAAAAAACATACCAACAAGGCCTGTAAATAGTGCCTTAACTCACTCGATACTTGTCGGAATTGGATGATTCCAGGTTCTATAGAAACCTTGAAGCACGATCTTCATTTGGTATTTAGAAATCGTGGTTGGATTCTCTCCCGATCTGCCTAAAAAACTCGAATAAAGATGGAGGCACGAAGTTGTTTTACGGCAGCGGCACTTACCAACAACCTCTGTTATCACAGCCGTATCTCCCTCGTTTCTCAACCAAAATGCTCTTATGAGTACTCTTTAGAAAGCTCTCGCCGTGAAATTTATTTGGTCTTTTATGTTCGAAGGCTGAATCATAGTTGTTTGGCCGGAAAAAGGTAGAGAAGTCGACGGGGTCTGGGGGGCTGCGGCTGCGGGAGAGAGTGAGGAGAATTGAGTTGTGTGCTTGATTTTTCCTCTTTTCTGAATTAATGAATCTTTCACCGCAATACTCAGAAGCAATAATGGTGGAAGGCAAGTGGGTGATTGGATAAGGCGCCACGTGGCGCGATCCCATTGGGCGCTACTCCGGATTCGTTTTTTTATGTAATAAACCTCCGTTAATCAACCTACGTTAATTTTTAATTCGATATTCATTGTCCATTTTGAAAAATGGACATCCATAGAAATTATCTAAATCACGAGTTCTACTCGTGGATTTAATTCCACAATTTTTGGAATTTCTCATTTTTCACCCCGAACTTAATAGTTCGAAAAATCATAAAATATTCCACATGTATCGACATCTCATTCTGATTGTTTCTATAGTTCCCATAAATCATTCTCAAGCATACCCTAATTCGGTGAAAGAAACAGAGCTCTCGGATGCAAGTTGTCGATTTTAACGTATTCTAATTATGCTAGAATCTCTGATTCATCGCGCACAAGTTTCTTTCATGAAATTTATTTGTAGGGTTGCCTAGGGTTTCTCAAAACATACTCATAGGCATTTTGTTTGCATGAAACGGACATGCGTTCGATAACGGATGTCGAAAATTGAGTAACGAGAAATTAAAGGGCTAAAATAATTAATCCCTTTATTTAAATAATTAATTAAGCTAATTATCGCTTAATTAAAATCCGGGATATTACAATAGGATAGTGATTAGGTGATAATAGGATTTCCCGTGCTAAATGAGAAAAAATCTTAGCCATTAAATATTTCAATCTACGGCTCAGATCAAACAAAACCCGTCCAATTTTTGGTGCATATTTTGCACATACTCAATGCATAAAAGGGCAAAAACTGAAAAAATATATTTTCAAGAATTTCATTTCGTGTAGTTCATAAAACATAATATGAATACGTTTAATGTAAAAAATGCAATATTTTAGGCATAAAACTGCATCATATAATCAATACAAAAAATGCACTCAATATGAATACAAAAATGTAAAAAATATATATTCAAAAATTTCATTTCGTGCAGTTCATAAAACATAATATGCATACGTTCAATATAAAAAATGCAATATTTTAGGCATAAAACTGCAGCATATAATCAATACAAAAAATGCACTCAATATGAATACAAAAATGTAAAAAATATATATTCAAGAATTTCATTTCATGCAGTTCATAAAACTTAATATGCATACGTTCAATGTAAAAAATGCAATATTTTAGGCATAAAACTGCAGCATATAATCAATACAAAAAATGCACTCAATATGAATACGAAAATGCATATGCTTGAGAATAAAAATACATCATATTCAAGTTAATAATGCATCATTTGATGCAAAAAAATGCAAATATTTGGGAACATTTTTTATGCGTAATTGATGCATTTTTTATCCTGAACGTAAATATAATGAAGAACATATACCAGCTGACTATGAAATCAAGATTTTCGTGCGAATCTTCTAAATTTAACATATTCAATATGGATGTCATATGAATCGTCGTAAAAATATGTTTAATTTGATATATGATTCATAAAAAATATATTTGAATCGAGAAAGATATAATCTTTTGATTATAATGGGAGGAAAGAGAAAATTAAGAGAGAGAGAGTGTTTAGATGTAAAATAGAGAAGACGGTTACCAAAATTAAAATAGCAATTACTATCTTACCCTTTTTATAATAATCACGCGCAAATTAATTAAAGGAATGGGAAAATCTAGTGCGTCGATCTAGAAAATTAAACAGCCCAGATTCATTCTCATTTAACATGGGAAAGTCTTTTATTATATGATCACTACTCTCTCTCTCTCTCTCTCTATATATATATATATATATATATATATATTATGATTTATATATTTAATAAATAAATAGAAGTAAATTAATCTATAATAATTCAAATATTTTCATACGATCAGTCCAAAATCATGTAATAAATATAGATTAATTTCACGATAATGACTGTTATGAATATTGTTAGACCCCTCCATTGTAAACCAATTCATAATCATAGTTTGATATGTTTTGGTGGATCAAAGCTATAGCAATTCAGTATCGAGTCAATTGTAAAAAATCAAGTATAGGAATTCATACTCGAGTTGTAATAAATTAAGAAATAGAAAGATTCGGGTTTGCTGTAGGAGTCAGCAAACTTACCTAATTGATGAAGATTGCTGACGATCAGAAAGGCCAGAGATGCGAAGGAAGTGACAAGAATGCTGAAGCAGGAACTCCAGCAAACTACGGAGACATCCGACGCACATCAGTAGCCAGCAGACGACAATCAGCGATCAAGAGAAAGATTACAAAGCCGAATATCAGACGAATTACAAGTTACGAGAAGAACTAATCAACCAAGAGAATGGAATAATCATCATGAAGAAAAAAGGGTTCAGACCTACAAAAGATCCGTTCTGACAAGAGACGGCTAAAGATAGATGCTACGCCAATCAAAGATAACGAGACTTGAAGAGTCTCTGTCCGATGCAGAAAAAAGAAGCACGCATATAGGCGAGCATTCCCTTTGAGTCTAACGGATAAGATTCAAACGGCCGTTTGAATCTTCACCTATAAATAGGTGTCATCCTTAATTGATTCAAAGGTTCACGACTTCGTACATACAAGAGATAACAAAAGAGATAAAACACAGTCTCTCTAACACGCGAACACAACCGAGCCAAGTTCTTAATTGAAGCTTCTTGCAAGCTTTCATAATAGAAGCTCGAAGACCTAAGAAGTTTATCTTCTTAAAGGTATATTGGGATTCCTTCTACTCCAGAAAGAATCTAGCAGTCATTATTGCAGAGCAAGAGTGATTCTTACGGGCAACGCCAACACAAGGAAAGGTTTCGGGAAGAACTATAAAACTCCAAGCAGTCATCGTCCGAGGAGAAGGGAGGTTTGTCCTCACTCTAAAGAGCGACACTTGTTGAAGATTGGAGATCGAGGTGCTTAAAGGTGCGCACTGACCAGACAGAGGAGCTGCTCAACGTTAGATATCAGGCCTGACCTTGTACTCATTCTTCTAGTGAAATTTTCAGTTAAAGGACTGGAGAGTGGACGTAGAACTGTTGTTCAAACCACTATAAAAACCCTTGTATCGTTTATTGCTTTATTACTTATCTGTTTAACTGGAGAGGTTAAAAATTATAAGGAAATAGCAGACAATGCCTTGACTTTTGCTGGGAGAATATGTGTTCCAGAAAGTGATAATCTTCGAGAGGAAATTATGAAGGAGGCACATGAGACCCCATACACTGCCCACCCCGAAAGTACGAAGATGTATCAGGATATGAAATCCAAGTTTTGGTGGGAGGGTATGAAGAGAGACATTGCAATGTTTGTAGAGCGATGTTTGCCTTGCCAGCAAGTAAAAACACTACACCAGAGGCCATATGGGAAGCTACAACCACTTGAAATCCCAGAATGGAAGTGGGAGCAAATCGCAACGGACTTCGTAATCGGACTGCCCAAATCCCAAACAGGGAATACTGCCATCTGGGTAATAGTGGATCAGTTGACGAAGAGTGCTCACTTCCTACCCATCTAGACCACATACGGATCGGACAAGCTAGCCCAATTGTATACCAGATAGATAATTAGGCTTCATGGAGTGCCAACCATCATCACTTCCAACAGGGATGCTAAGTTTACTTCTCTCTTTTGGACCAGCCTTCAGAAAGAGCTAGGCACTAGATTAAATTTTAGTACGACTTTTCATCCACAAACCGATGGGCAAACGAAGAGGACAATTCAGACTCTGGAAGACATGTTGAGAATGGTTGTTTTGGACCGTGGAGTTAAATGGGAACAAATTTTACCACTAATAGAATTTGCTTATAATAACAGCTTTCAGGCCATCATCGGAATGGCACCTTTCGAAGCGCTCTATGGAAGAAAATGCAGATCACCTTTGTTTTGGGATGAAGTTGGGGAAGAACGAGTTCTAGGGCCTGATACAGTTGGAGAAATGATAGAGATAGTCAGACAAATTAGGGTTAGAATTAGGGAGGCGCAAGATAGACAAAGGTCGTATGCAGATAAGCGCCGAACCGGGCTGGCATTTGATGAAGGAGACAAAGTTTTCTTGAAAGTCTCACCTTCTAAAGGAATAATCAGATTCAGAGTCAGAGGCAAACTTCGACCAAGGTACAATGGCTCCTACGAGATTCTGGAACGGATCAGACCAGTGGCATACCGACTAGCTCACCCAACCTTGGGAATGTGCATAATGTTTTCCACGTTTCACAACTAAGGAAGTATATTTTTTACCCCAGGCATGTCGTTCAGCAATGTGATGTTCACCTCCAGCCAGATCTAAGCCATGAAGAAGGACCCGAAGCAATCATGGACTTCAAGATGCAAGAGCTGCGAAACAAGCAAATCAACCTTGTCAAGGTACTCTGGAAGCACCATGGAGTGGAAGAAGCGATGTGGGAACTTGAAGAAAAGATGAAAGAAAAGTACCCAGAGTTATTTGTGTAACTTTCAAATTTCGGGACGAAATTTTTATGAGGTGGGGAGGATGTAACGCACCATATAAATTTAATAAAGATTTTCCTCTAGCTGGATAAAGCCTCGTGCATGAACAATTCGTTATATCATATGTGAAGATTTTCAGTTACCCGTTTAGACCAATTAAATTTTCGGGCAGACAATGAAGATTATTTTAGAATAAATAAGTATCTAAATTCTTATATTTTTCTTGGGGGTTGATAAATCCAATCAATTGTGAAAGTTAAGATTATTTAAAATTATTTTTATTTTATATTATTATTATTATTATTATCATTCAAAATTTTAATTGACCTTACACTAGAACTATACCAGCCGTTGGTGAGAGTGATATTCATCAAAATGGAAATGGAGTTCCAACCATTATACTTGGGAGTTTTGGGTGTGAGCCAAAAATGGTAGTCAACTTCTTGGAGCATGGGATGCATTGATTCAGTGGATACATGAAGACATTTTTTTCCATGATTGTGTTTATCTCACAAACCCAAAATCTGAAATCAATGTTTGTCTGACTCCCTCACCAAAATCTTGTTTTGAATCCTATCCATTTTATTTTTATCACCAAGCCTCATTCTTCATGTCCTTAACATGCACCTCCTTCCTTCCTTACTCCCTCTGCCTTCGAATAGAAAACCATCCCCTACCTCTTTCTCCTGCACGTCATAAAGAAGAGAAGCAATTTCGGTGCTGCGGCGGCGACGTCTGGTGAACCCAACAACAACTCCTTTCCTTTATCCTCACGTTTGGTAAGAAGCAGCTACCCAAAATGTAGCACCTCCTTCCTTCTTATGTCAAGAATGAGGAAACAACTTCACTCTCTCTTCCCTGGTTGATGCGGCTAAAAGTTCAATGGAATTAAACTCTCAACCTCACAAAGAATAAAATATCAAATCCAGGTTCTTCTCCGTTTCGCCTGCTAGAGTACCGGGATACTACGGCAAAGATCTTATAGCTAGGCAAAATTAATCGTTGAGTAGTTATTTATCACCTAGGCAAACAATGTAAACCTATG
>JAPKLW010000757.1:49238-63901 GCA_026898455.1 Plectranthus barbatus
AATTTTTCTTTTTCCTTTCTTTCTCTTTCTTTTCTTTTTCTCTTCTAGCACCATCTTTCATTCATCTTGTCGGTGCTTCACAACACACTTTTTTTTTCTTTTCTTTTCTTTTCTTTTCTAACACTTGCACCAAAATTTTGTTTGGTAGGTGCTCATTTTTCTAGGATCAACAACAATCCCTTATTTCACTCTTTCATGCCTCAACATTCCTCATCAATTCAAATCCAATCAAATCCCAACCCAACTCTCATCACCGTATTCACCCTCATACACTCTTTCCCCCCAATATGGTCCTAATTATATCAAGGAAAATTCACCAATAAAGCTCAATCACGGGGGTCAAATATATGAAGGGCAAAATCATGATAACAATCACCTTATACTCCCGGTGTGAAAGGTAGGACTAAGAAACGATGGCCTAAGATCATTTTCTAGTTACACACTCATGCCAATAGATAGAGAACGGATGCAAGTTCTATATCTCGTGCTCTCAGTCTTGCCACTCACAAACAATAAAGATATGACAATATCATGGCTCAAACCTCACAGCTTTTTGTCAAGTCCTATGCATTAACCACATACAAAACTCGGCAATTCAAAAGTTAAACTTAAATCATGCTTCGAAAACTAGATTCCGCCCTATCATTAGTTGAGGTAGACATCAAACTCCACCAAGTAAATCATGATTAAATCTCAAGCCTCATCTAGGTTCATCACACACACACAAGCACACAACAATCCTACAACAATCTACATTCCAAAACACAAATGTAACGAAACTAGATGGTAGGAAAGACGATAGAAAACGTTACCCATCAGTAGGCACGATCTTCGCTCCCCATTCCTTATTTGCACCTACTACAAAGCATACACCATCTCTTCGCGTGCAGTTCGAGTGTGATGATTGGCGTAACCTTATATAATGTATTCTTGTCTGGTTTGGTGCCATGCTCATTGGGTACATTCGTGTACTTAGCCCTATATGTGTTTTCCCTACATGTAGGTAACAGATGACGAGAGATGGAGAAGCTGTGGAAAGGGGTGGTGATCTTCGAAGCTTGAAAGCCATTATCCAAATGTATTGCAAATTTGAATCTCATGTAATCATATATTCGCATTCTTGTTAATTTGATCTTGGTACAAAGTGAGGAGTCATGTCCTCATACATGAACTCCATCTTTTGCTACATGTTGAATTATGATTTTGATTTAATTGATGTCGTGGCATACCATGTATGGGTCGAGCTCATATTCATGTTGATTATTTTTTTATGATCGTTTTGCTATAGGTTGCAAGCCACATCTCCATCATCTTGATAAATATTTGTTGAAAACTTTTGCTTATCGCTTCTGCATGAAATTTATATAAATGTTTTGGATCAACCATGAGTATTATTCCTCAACTCATCGAAGTAAGTCCTTCATTTATGTTACATAAACTTGTTGAACTTCTCTTATTTCCCATATGCATGTTAATCAACATGTGGGATCTGAGACGTTCCGCAAAGACCTCGTTCCGTGGTGTTATAGAAAGGTGGTATCAGAGCCTATAAACCTACCCAAGGTCTCTTTAAATTGAGTCCTTATGTGAAAAGCATGATTACTTTATTCATTTGCTTTACATGCTTCTTTCCTCACTTAATTTGCTTCCATTTGTCGCAGACCCATTGGTTCTGGTTGATGTGTTTCCACCAGAAATGCTTCTTGACTCCGACGAGATTCGTCGAGGGCGTGGCAGGGGTCATGGTGGAGGCAGCTGGGCTCCGGGCAGACGAAGACGCACATTCCGGCGACCGGCGCCTCCCGCTTCAGCAGCTTCCACGGCACCTTGCGACGGTGTCGGTGCATCTGCAAATTCTGGTCTCGTTTGAAGCTTTGGTTGCAGATCTCGCACACGTACCGGTCGGATTCCAGCAGGGTTTTGAGTGATATAGACACCACTTCCGCATCTGGATCTAACTCACAACACAATATCATGAATTTCAACTTCTACTAATAGTGACACATACATACATACATACATATATATATATATATATATATATATATATATGGGAGTGATCATATGAGAACTCCCCTTACCATGTGAAAATAAGAACTAATCTCGGTCATCCAATTGGTGATCCAACGCTCAGGGCTAAATAAATCCCGTCTGCATTATAGTGTAGTAAAACATGCATTAAAGGGTAATTTTGTAATATTTCTTCTCTCTCCTCTAAAATCATCCTAAATCTTTAAATTATCATATCTCCTTTAATTTAGATTATTTTTTAATGTATCATATATCAAATTAAAGGTAATTTAATTATCTTTCAAACGAAATCCCTATTGCATATGTTTCGATTTAAAAATCATCGCAAAAAATGAAAATTAGTGATTATATGCATAATTCTCGTAACAGTACACGAATTCTTATATAATGAATGGAGTTGCACAATATAATGCATGAAGTTATACTGTATAATGCAGAATATGATAGATAAAATGCAATAACTTTTTTCCTGCAAAATCAAAAAAAAAAATTCATTATCTTTGCATATTGTAGATAATATCATAGTTGTTATAAAAGTTGATCATATATTACTTGTTTTTAATTATGTATTTTTTTTGTTATATTATATAAATGTATATTACTATATTATATAATGCATGTTTGTTATGTATATAATGAATGTTTGCTAGGTATATAATGCATGTCGAGGTCAATATAATGCATAAAGTTATATAATGAATACAATAGCACAATATAATGCTTGAAATTATTGTATATAATGCAAAATATGATAGATAAAATGCAACATATTTTTTCAGCGAAATCATCATTCATCATTATATTTGCACATATTATGTATTATATAGTAATAACATATGCATTATAATGAAAGTAATATAATTTTCTCTAAAATGAATGTAATATCATGTATAATATGCATAATTCTCGTAACAGTACACGAATTCTTATATAATGAATGCAGTTGCACAATATAATGCATAAAGTTATTGTATATAATTCAGAATATGATAGATAAAATGTAACATTTTTATTTCAGCGAAATCATCATTCATCATTATATTTGCACTTGTTATTATATAGTAATAACATATGCATTATAATGAAGGTAATATAATTTTTCTCTAAAATAAAAGTAATATTATATATAATAGAGGAAGTAATGTCGTATAATGATAGTAATATTGTTCTAAAAATAAGAGTAATATCATATTATAATGCAGGAAGATGTTTGTTAGGTATATAATGAATGTTAGGTATATAATGCATGTTTCTTAGGTATATAATGCTTGTTTCTTATGCATATAATGCACGTTTGTTAGATATATAATGCATGTCAAGATATAATATGCAAACAGAATCTTAAATAAGTACAAAATGACAAAAATACCCTATAATGCAGGTTTTTTGAGATAAAATGCCCGAAAATTTTAATAAAATCCTGAGCGTTCATTCATCAAAATCAATGGCGAGGATTGGTTATTATTTCTTATGGTAAGAGTAGTTCTCACTGGATCGCATACCTATATATATATATATATATATATATATATATATATATATATATACCTGGAGTTCACCCGAAGGGAATTCAGTCTCCCAAATCCTCCCAGTGATAACAATGATGATACGATAGGGGAGCAAAGAATTTGAAGTGTTGTGAAGAGAATCCCAAATATAAAGAAACTGAAAATAACATACGATAGGGGAGGCGCTTGAGGGAACCAAGCAGCTAGTTGACCCTTATTGTGTTACCAATATTAAATTTCTAAGTAAATTAGAATCCCTCTCTTTTACATGTCTTGATTTAAATGATATTCCTTGTTTGAATGAGCTTAGCTTCCCACAATCCCTAAAGAGGATGATGAATAGAACGTTTGAAAGCGACGCTTGAAAACATAAGCTCATTGTCTTGTCCTGAGAAGTTTATATTTGGTTGTGGATCATTTAGAACAGGTAAGTTGGGGGGAAATAGTTCCCAAAATTCAAACACCTGGAGTTGATTGGATGTAATAATCTGAAACAGTGGGCGGTAGAAGGGAGCTCGACATTGCAGCTTTTGGTGCAGCTTCATCTTTCTCAATTAAATGAGTTGGACCCATAAGATAGGAGACATAGCAACTCTTCAAACTATAACTTTGTTTTGCTGCAACGAATCATTGGTGAAGTCTGCAAAAGGATGTATATATATACATACATATATATATATATGTACATATATACCTACAAAAGGATGTCATGAACAAGAAAGCGTATACTCTTAACGAGTTGCTCAATGAATTGATGGCAGCAGAATCAATCATACTCCCAGAGAAGGTTTTTTTACCTTCTTCTGGAAGTCATCTTCTTGCGCAAAAGGGAAAGAAGCGCAAGAGAGTGACTAAGAAGAAGGCTAAGGAGTCATCTTCTTGAACAGCTTCAGGGCCTTTTCTGGTGATTTGCTCATTAAGGATCTTCCAGCTGCGTTGTCAACAGATTCTTGGGTCTTTTCAAACCCCAATAGGGTTTAGGATCCTATTATAAATACCCCTTTAGTTTCACAATCATAATCATAAGTTGCATTTCAGCAAATGAGATTGATCGGGAGCTGAAGTGGGCAACTTTATTAGATAAGATGAAGACATTTTGATTCTTGATTGGTGCAATATCACCGGATATTTAGATAGGAGTGAAAGATACAGATCTGGATGATCTTTTCTCTTCTTTTCTTCCTCTTAGTCGATTTTATTTTTTAATAAAATCAAACACTTAATTCTTTCTCTAGTAGGATTAAATAAACAGTTCCAATTCCTTCTGTTTGGCATTATTTATTCATTTTCAATATTTTCCTACTATTTTGTTTTTTTTTCCCCCTTTGGTTTCTTGTACCCTATATCTATACAAAACCAAACCTCAACATACATACATTTAAAATTTAGAGATAATGGCAAGTTAATAAATTTCAGATCCTTACATCCTAAAAATTAGGAATATCTATCAAGCTAATCCATCGAATATAGTTAAATTATTAACCAATCAAATTGATGGTTATTTAATTAGTGCGAATTAGTGTTGAGTTTTTTTTATTATTCGAGACCCTTATCGTAGTTATTCTATTCTCGGGCTAGTTCCTCGAACAGACAATAATATAATTTTAAATACTTCTATAACGGACAAAGAAGATCAGTAACTCCACCATATGAATGTTAAAGCTTTAAACATATATTCCTATAAAATGAATTGGGCACATAATGATAGCGTGATGAATTATGGTTCAATTCTTTTCAGCCAATTCTTTTCTGTTCAGAATTAATTTTCAACCCTAATCTATGTTTTAGCTCTATTTTTTTCACCAATGCACTAGTTTCGAACCAAATTAATCTCTACCCAAAAAAAAATATAATAATAGGAAAGTCGGTCAGTCTAAAATACATTCATATACGTACGCACAAAAATAGTTATTAGTTGGTATATAGATTATATTATTGTTTGGTGAAATAATTGAATGCGACTATACAATTTATTGTGTTGATGTACTCGTCAATCAATATTCAATAATATGATAGCTAAACAAAGCCTAACGTATTCACATTACTAGACTTTATTTCACTCCAGAAGAGTAGGTATGTGATATTTGGTGAGTGTGATCTTAAGGTTATTGCCAATGCAAATATAATTTGTTTATTATTTTTACAATTATTATAAATCTTTAAGATTTTGGTAATCTTAAAATAAAATTCAAAATTACGAAAAAAAGCACCAAATCCAAAGCACTTTTAACCCCCTATTTAACAAAAATAAAATACAAACTACTCCATCTGTCCCGATTTAATTGTTCCGGGTTGTCCGAACACAATAACTAATGAGTGTGGGTGTAGAATCAATTGAGTAGAATAAATAATTTAATATTGAGTGTGAAAAAAATTACTTTTTTTAGTAACAAGACAATTGAGTTGGGACAGACGTAAAAGAAAAGTAGGACAATTAAGCTAGGACTACTACAACAAAAAGCTTAATAGACTGTACAAAATAGACTATTGTCGATATCGTAATAGACAATGCAAAATTATGGGCGCGTAGTCTATTTTTGGGGCGCTAATAGACGACGCCGTAAATTGCGTCGTCTATGTTAATATAGACTACGCGAGATATTCGCGTCGTCTATATCAACATAGACGACGCGATTTGCCACGTCGTCTCTCTTTCTGTATTAGGGCTCATGTGCGAGTCAATAAGCTCTTGACAGAAGGAATCCATATCCTTAAAAACCTCCTCAACTCTTTTATCAGCCCCACAAAGTCTATTAATCAATCCAATCTGCAGACAATCAGCCAAAAAGGATTTTGTCAATACTTACCAAAACCGATGCACAAGTCTGTCAAACCGTCTCCACGCCTCTGTGCCTCGATCCAGCTTCTCCCGTAACGCATTCCGGCACACATGGTCGTAGGTGAAACAAAGCGCCATCTTCTCTCTATGCTCTGAGTTGGCCTTGTTCGAGTTCTTTGATGGCAACAAACAGAGAGATGACGCAGAAAATCGCGTCGTCTACGATGATATAGAGGACGCAGCAAATCGCGTCGTCTATATTGATATAGATGACGCGTACACCCGCGTCGTCTCTGTTTTTTTTAGTTGTGCCCTATATCCTCAATCGAGCGAGCCTCCTGCAGTTATCTCCGCAGCTGTATATATCTTCTTGCGCCTTCCTGCCATAGTTGAGACCGTCCATCGTCGTCTTTGCCTACGCCCTACCGTGGAGGCCGTTGAATTTGGCGGCCGCGCAAGTTCGTCCTTCATCGTCTTTATAGATCCAAACCCCTAACAGATAGACGACGCGGTTCACCGCGTTGTCTATTAACGTTTTTCAATAGACTACACATAAATAGACAACGCGGAAATTTTGAATAGACTATACAATTTTTGCCTTGTCTATTAGCTTTTTTGTTGTAGTGGACGGAGAGAGTATTAATTTATATTTGGAATCATCAAAAATTTCGTGGGTCATTAGATGACATATTATTTAGTTTTATTGAAATTAAATCACGTAAACTTATGTTGCATTCTAACTAAATAATAGTGGTATATTTCGTTTTAAAATATCCTCATTGGTTGTCTAACTAAAGGTAAGATATCAATTATTTCCTTCATCACACTATATTAATCTTGTTCATTTTTGTCACAATAATTAAGGACATAAAAATAAAAAAAAATAATAATTTATTATTGAGTGTATATTTATTTTCTGTTTTAGGAAATGACTAATATGACAGGACAAACGAAAAGAAATAAAAAAGATTAATATGGCCGAATGGGGGAGTATATTAGAAACTATTTTGGTTTTTTCAAATATATTACAAATTATTCTGGTTTTCTCAAATATATTACAAACAATATATATTATTTAAACATATTACATATTATCAATTTTATTTCAAATTAATAATGGGAGCAAATTTCTGGCAATAGAAAGTAAACGTAGCTTGCCGAAAATTTATAATTTTTCATATTATCAAAATATGTTACAAATTATGCAGATTAAATTGTAATTTTTCACAAGTTACATCAACTTTATGTCGCCGTAAATTTGTTTCCATCATAAATTTAAAACAAAATTGAAATTTTATAATATATATTGATAATATGCATAGTTTGTAATATATTTAAAAAAATCATAATAATTTGTAACATAATCGATATTTTTTCCTTAACTAAAACTAAACTTATAGTTATGTCTTGACCTTTTTATCCCATGATTTTTAAGCGTTGTATTCCTATTCGAATCCAAACTCATATATGGTATGTGCATTTGCTTGCTGATTTGGTATATCAAGTGTGATTCATGATCTACATAAGTTCATTTCGAACAAACTAAATCAATCTATAATTAGTTTGAAAATTTACGATAAATAATTTAACCAGCCAATGTAAAGTATGAAATTGTCCATTTTAATCCAACACGCCGTGAATAATATTATAATTAAAATTTTAATAATGTTAATTAAATTTATTTAATAAAAATTAATTTAAATTTATTTTTCGGTCCTGTTTATCTGGTTTATCAGAATAAAAAATATATGCACAACGGAAATTGAAATTGATTATTCGGTATACTTGCACTTATCCAAACTGATAGTGACGTGTCAACTTGGTTTATCAAATTTTTGTTCAGGTACTTAAGGTCAAGTATTCTTAATGTCAGTATTCGAAGTATACTGCAACACTAATGTGCTGAGTTTCAAGAGGAAGTAAATTGACAGTATGAAAGAAAGTAATAAATTAGAAACGATATATAGTGGTTCAGACCAAAAATGTCCTACGTCCACTCTTCAGACTCAAGTCTGGTAATTCACTAAGCTTAGAACTTTACAAGTGCTCCTACGATTTATTGCTTGTCAGCGAATGCCTCGTCCACCGATCCACAAGCGCACTCGTCTGGTCATTGTTGTTTCTATGTTTCGCAGCTCCTTAGAGTGTGGGTGCACCACTCTGAATCCTCGTAGCCGGAATAGGGTGTTCATAGTTCTCTGTTGAACTGTCTATTTGACGAAGGATTGCCCGTAAGAGTCAGAGTACAAGACGTACTTGACTGTTGTAGTCTTTCTTGGAGAGAAAGACTACCAAGAAATAACTCAAGAACACTAAGGTTATGAGTCTCATATTCACTAAGGTGACATGTAAAAGCTTGAAAAATCTCGAAAGTGAGTTGTGAGCTTGTTCGCTTCTAAGTTCGCTACAACTCTAATTTGATAATGGTGTTCGTTTTTGGTAACATTCTTCTTGTTGAAATCTCCGACATTTATAGACGTGAGGTAGAAGGTTTAAAATAAATACCCGTTAGAGACAAATTGGAAGATATCCAATCGAATGTCTCTGTTGGTTGCTGCTCTAGGCGGATAGGTGGTGCTTTTCTAGATGTTTGGCACTTGCTCCGCCTTTTTCTGACAGTGACAGAGACGGTTCGTCTTTGTGTCAAAATGACAGTATTTGTTAGTTTGAGGAATCTCAGGCTAGTTGTCCTAGGTAACAAAAGTTGATGTTCATGCTTGCACACTTTAAGGAATCTCCAATCCTTAAAGTTTGTACTCTTCAGTACGTTCCTCAAATGATCCTCTTTGTCTCTCTGCGTTGGGACATGGACTTGTAAATCTACGCTGGAGTCGTCATACTTGCAATTCCATGCTGGTGACATCATCCATTTGTGTATGCTTGTCCCTCTGCGGGCAAGTTTGCTATACTGAGTAAACCATACTGGTTGGACCCATACTTGATGAATCTGTGCTTGTCAGCTAGAATCATATTCTTCCAGACTTGCAAGTTCGACTCGAACCTTTGTCGGTTCAGTCTTTTGCGCATTCCAGACTATTTAGTCAGTCTGGTCTTCAGATTAGTTCCGGCTTACAACTCAATAATTGATCCTATACAAGACTTTACATTTTTCGACTATGTTGAAACTATCTATCTAGAGTCAATACTAAAGATGGTTTCAGTATACTTTGACCCACCAAAACATAATTATAAAATAAGGAAATTACTAAAAAAATTCCTAACAATTTCCCCCTTTTTGTTGTGGTTAAAGCCATCTTTAACCTAAATTGATGATGAGCGAAAGACTTTCAGAATTTTTACAAGTATGAAACTATAAGACTATAAGCTCAACGAAAGTTCCCCCTCAAACTCAGCCTAATCTACTTAAGATCTTCCCCCTTAAATATTTGGGAGGGATGTTTCTCAATTAAAATATTTCACATAAGTTCAGAGCATTTAAAATCTTAAGTATAAAAGAGCATGAGAAGCTTGTTGATTACACTAAATTGTGTAAGTTCAGCTATGAAGATAAAGACTATGTGTTGGACAAAAAGAGATTATCATGAACAAGTCAGCTTATCCAATACATGATTTTGATTTATAAGTACAGGGATAAACTAACTCAAATCTATACATGACTATTACAAGTCTATACTAGGCTAGTTTTGTCTTGATCTTCAGTAAATTGTTGCTGATACGGTTGACCGAGTACCGTATTACATCGAAGGAAGTGAGTTTGATATGCTGACCAACTTTTAAACTCCTTCGATGTTGTCTTTCATCAGCTCTTCCGAGAAGGGGTGTGGACATATTCTCTGTTTTCACATTACCCCTTCCCAGACTTCTCTTCCTCATCCATCTGCATGTCCTGGTTGACAGTTTGTGGACATCATGCAAATGAAGAGCTCTGTAAGTGGCCATGCCTACATTGGCTAGTCACTTTGAGCAGCAAGCAGTTCGCCTCGAATATTTGTCAAACGAGGTGACAACAGTAGAAAAAGTCTTCTGATTTCTTCTGCTCCCTTTATTCTCCCTACGAGCTGCTCTTGCTCTAATCTTCTTATCTTTTCTGCTCCTTCTATACTTCTTCCCCCTCTTTGACCACCCCCAAAGGTGGTTATTTTGGAGATATCGAGTGACTTTGTCCTTTTCTTCATCAAGATAAATAGATAAGGATAGGGAATATATTTTGAAATGTAAGATTATCGGAAGGTAAGGGTCGACAAAAATAATATTTCTCTTAAGGCGACAATCAACCCCTATTTATATTCAGAAGAGAATCAGTAGTCATCGGAAATTGACAGTTGAGATCATGCGATCGGGAGTTGGATCAACTCCTAGGAATTCGGCGATGGTTGGACTGCCCTATACCTACGACTAGGGTCATGGGTTCTGGCGTGGCCTTCCTTCTTGAGTCCCGAATATGCTGACTTGCCAGGCTGCTATTGGACCACAGACTTCGATAGAAGATTTAAGTGTCTGTTGACAATCCTTTCGCATTAACTACTACATTTAATGTGGCGTGTAGCATATGCGAAACTGAAGTTCAAATGTCCTGCCCAAAATATAGTCATCAGCCTGCTTGACGAGCATAGAAGTCTTCAGAGTCAGTATAGGCTCATAAGCTTGGACAAAAAATTGTTAGCACGGATCTCCGTCAGCTTAGTCTTCAATCTTCAATTTTCAAAGTGAGAGCTTGGACTCAACTTTTAATCTGCATCTCTCCCTTTTTAATAGCCTTGAAAGATTGAGAGCTTGGACTCAATCTTAGTCCGCTACACATCGTCTTCAACAACTTGTTGATAACAATGATATATCCTTCGAAAATGGTTGCTTAAAGTATACTGAGACCTTGGACTCTATATCAATGTGATAAACACTAAGAGCTTGGACTTAGTTTTATTTTGCATTCTTCAGAAATCCAAGAATGTGAATGAGAGCTTGGACTCATTGTTCTCCTTCTTCAATATGATCAAATTCCATAAGACCGAGTTTGATACAGAGCTCCTTAAAGTGAGCTTCTGGAAGGGGTTTCGTGAAGATGTCAGCTAGTTGATCGTCAGTACGAATGTATTCCACGCTTATGTCTTTCTTCTTGACATGATCTCAAATAAAGTGATGTCGTATGTCAATGTGCTTGGTTCTGGAATGGTGAACTGGATTCTTCGTAATGCACATTGAATTGTTATTGTCGCAGTAGATGGAAACTCATCCTGAGTCCACATCATAGTCGAGCAACTGTTGTTTGATCCATAGAATTTGAGCACAGCAACTAGCAGCAACAATGTACTCTGCTTCTATTTTAGATGTTGCAATCGAGTGTTGCTTCTTACTGAACTAGCTTATTAGCTTATGTCCAAGAAACTGATAGGTTCCGCTCGTGCTCTTGCAATCAATACGACAACCTCCGAAGTCTGAGCCTGAGTACTCATTGAGAATAAGCTCGTCGCTTCTGGGATACCAAATTCCAAGTAACTCGGTGCACTTCAGATGCCTTACTATCCTCTTGGCAGCATTCATGTGCAATTTTTCAGATTGGCTTGAAATCTCGCACGACATAGGAGATATCAAGTCGGCTTGTTGTCAAGTATAGGAGGGAGCCTATGATTCCTCTATATGTTGATGGATTGACTAATTCTCCATCTTTTTCCAATGTAATTTGCACACTCGTGCTCATAGGAATCTGCATAGATTTAGTCCTTTCTGGAAGAAACTTGTTGATCAGGTCTCTATGTACTTGTTCTGATTGATGAATATTCATTCGCTGGACTGATGAACTTGTAGTCCCAAGAAGTACATTATTTTTCCTATCATACTCATTTGGAAGTGACTCTGCATAAGCTGGGAAAATCTCTCACAAAGGCTCAGATTCCTTGACCCAAAAATGATATCATCGATGTAGATCTGGACCAGTAGAATGTTGTCTCCCTCTTTGATTAAGAACAAGGTCCTATCGATTTTCCCTTTTCTAAATCCATTCTTTAATAGAAACTGCGATAGGGTCGTATACCAAACTCGCGGTGCTTGCTTCAATTCGTATAGTACTTTCCGCAGCTTGTATATTTGATTACCTTCTTTGAAATCAGTAGGTTATTCCACATATACTTCCTCTTTAGTTCTCCATTGAGAAAGACACTTTTCACGTCCATCTGATAGACCGTGAAACCATGATATGCGACATAGGATAAAAACAGCCTGATAGCCTCCTGTCTGGCTTTGGGAGCAAAGGTTTCATAAAAGTCGATTCCTTTGCAATGCGCATATCCTTTGGCAACTAGTCTGGCTTTGTTTCTGACCATGTTACCAGCTTCATCTCGCTTGTTCTTAAATACCCACTTGGTTCCAGTCAGAGACTGATTTGATGGACAATCTACCAAGTCCCATACGTGATTGCGAGTGAATTTTGCATGCTCCTCTTGCATGACATTTATCCAGTCAACTGACTGAAGTGCGTGTGCTATCTTTGTTGGCTCGATCTGAGAGATGTAGCATGTGAGAAGCGCACTGCCTTGTCTAGTTCGAACAAGATTGGCGACATTATCCAGTACAACATCTTCTGGATGGTTGCAAAGCCATTTTGTTCGTTGGAGTTCGTTGACCTGGACGGATTGAATAAAGGCCTCTTTGGAGTTAACTCCTGCGACCGACACGTCAGCAAGAAAGTAGTCTTCATAAATGATCTTGTTTCCCAATACTTCATTATCTGCGCGCCTTAGTCGGTTTGGACTAGAAGATGAATCTGAGCATGGTCTTCAGTATGGACTCCTTCTTCAGTATGTACTCCGCTTTCTGCTTTGTCTTCGACATTTATCTGAGCTTGAGCATCTTCAATCCTTGCTTCTTGATCATCAACCAGGACTTCGAGATTGCCGGTCTGCATTCCTGGGTCTTCATGTTATTCATCAGCATCTTCAGCTTGGAAGATTCCAATATGAATTCCCCCTTGATTTATGCTATCTTGTAGGGTTGTAGAATTCGAGATCTCAGCATGATCGTTAGCATCATCGACTCTCTGGATTGCCTGATGGTCAATCGAGGATGCTGCTTGAGAGGATCCATCCTTCATAGATCTAGTCAAAATAGTCGGTTTAGCATTAAAAGAATTCGTGCCCGACTGATCATTAACATTGTTGATCTCAGGAATGTCTTCTCCCAGCTCTCATGGTCCAGCGCACCAAATTAGCTTCATAAAAAATAACATTACATGTGATCTCCACAACTTTGGTAGTCTTATTGAATACTCGATATCCCTTGTGAGATGGGTGCCCATAACCAAAGAACAAGCCTTCATCAACTTTGGGAGAAAAGGCATTCAATTTTGACTTTCCATTGTTGTGAACATAACATGGTGAACCAAAAGCACGAAGATGAGTTAAGGAGGGCTTACGACCATGATATATTTCGCATGGGGTCTTTTAAAGTCTTTCATTGATGCCGCTTTAATTCTGAGTATAGCACGTCGTCATCAACGCTTCACCCCAAAACATCTCACCTAAGCTGGTCTCAACCAGCATGGTCCGGATAGCTTCCTTTAGTGTCATGTTGCTTTGTTCTGCTAGGTCATTCTGCAGCGGAGTTCTTGGAGTGGAATGCTCATATTTGATGTCGATTTCTACGCAGAAATCCATCAGAGGCCCATTGCAAAACTCTATCCTATTGTCGCATTTGATGCTCTTTACTTTGACCTCTTGCTGATTCTGGACTGGCATGATCAGCTCTTGCAGGATGATCTTCACTTCGTCCTTAGCTTTGAGAAGTTTAATCCATGTGTACCGCGAGTAGTCATTGACGACTACTAGTGAGAATCTCTTTCCTCCAGCGATTGGGGAGTTATAGGACCGAACAAGTCCATATAGAGTAACTCCAGCACTCGGGTAGTGGGCTGACTGATTTATTCTTGAAGGAGGCCTTGGTTTACTTCCCTTGCTGGCTGATAAGCTCGTTATTTCACTCACTTATCTATATTATTTTTATACTATTTTATGTAGTTTTATTAAGTTTATATATATATTTTATGCATGATGTCAATATTAGGTGGTATTAGGTGTGTTTTGAGGTTTATGCAGGTTTTTAGGCCTAAACTCACGAGAAAATCGTTCCGAAAGCAGTGACGTGTAAGAGTAGCAGTGAAGAGTTTTTCCACAAGAGGAATTCGGGCTATTGGTGCATGGCAATGGATAGATCTTTGAATTAGCTTTCCAACGCAACTGGAATCGGGTCAATCAGAGTTCGGATGAGGAAGTTATGGCCAAAACCGTGAGACCGCGCAGACGGGGCTGACCTCAGTTTTCCACGTCGATCGACGCTGTTCAGAAGCGGTCGACGAGGCAAGAAATTGAGACTCGATCGATGTGAATCAGAAGCGG
>JAPKLW010000757.1:63911-83026 GCA_026898455.1 Plectranthus barbatus
TTGTTGGCCACATCTTAGGATTATCTAGTTGATTACTTGAGACGTAATTGTGATAGTTTTCAATCGAAAGAGATTTTCACAATATAATTTGATTTCTTGTCGTAACTGAAGGAGATTGATTGTAGGGATAAATCTGTAGATCTTTTGGAGTTAATTAATTTATCTTGAGACCGAGCGGAGATAGGTAATTAATTAATCTACTTTATGAATTGTTCAACAAAGATGTTCATAATACCTTTCTGATGTTTCACTACGAAGAGGAATTAAATTGGGAATTAATCAATTCATTCATCCAAGTCATACTTGATAAGTAGATATTCCTAGAATTTGTACTTCTCATAATCGTTTTTATCCAATGTATTTTAATTTCCTGTTTACTTTTTATTCGCAAGTATTACAATTTTCAAAACAACAAAACCCAAAAATTTGATTTTCCTAACCAGTATTTTGAGAACTCCTGATTTAGTACTTAAGATTTTTCGTCGTTTCATTCCCTGTGGGATCGATAATTTTCATTTGCCGCTATATTATTAGCTTTGCTAAGTCGCTGTTAAATAATTTAGCGATTAGTTGGCTTAGTCTCTTGTGCCATAGCTAGTTTGTTTCTATCGTACTGGTGGCAACAAAGCACGAGTCAGTCAGCCCGCTCAGCCAGTCTACTACATAGAATCCACCATTGCGAACTCCCCTCAGCTTGATGTCTCCAGTGCCTTTATCCTTGATTTGGCATTCTGATTCCTCGAATGAGACAATATATCCATTCTTGTTGAGTTGACTAACGTTGAGTGAGTTGCACTTTAGATTGGTGATGAGGAATACGTTGATGAGTCTCAGTTCGTTATGCTCGATGCATCCTCTTCCAATGACTCTTCCTTTGGAGTTTTCACCAAATAGCACTGGTGGTCCTCAGATCATGTTGAGCTCACTGAAGAAATCTCTCTTTCCTATCATGTGTGCTGAGCATTTGCTGTCAAGGATTCACTCGCTTTTCTCTTGCGGTACCTGTTCCTGCAATCACAAGATTTAATTTTTAGGTCCCCGAATATATGTGGGTCCTACGGGATTAGCTCGTGTGATTAGCCCCTTGAGGATGCACACTTTTATGATCTTAACAACAGGTGAAGTCTTATTGCTATCACTAGTAGGAACCTTTCCCTTCCTTCTAAAATAATGCATGATTTTTGATTGGGAAGGTGTAGCAGTGTGTGGAGTTCTCTTATAAGTGTACTTCTTTTGAGAACCTCAGAATCTGGGTTCCAAATGTGAGTACTTTGGTGGTAGATTGTTAGAGAAACATGAACCACCTTGGTTAGCCTTCATAGCTTTTAAACGGAAAGTGTGATTTGGGTTTGACCTCAAGTAGGAGTTCCCCCTATTTGGATAAGTAGGTGCACTTATCCAAGCTGATGGTGACGTGTCAGCTTACTTTACCAAATCTTTGTTCAGTTACTTAAGGTCAAGTATTCTTAATGTCAGTATTCGAATTATACAGCAACACTTAAGTGTTGAATTTTAAGAGGAAGTAAACTGACAGTATGAAAGAAAGCAATAAATGATAAATGGTATATAGTGGTTCGGACAAAAAATGTCATACGTCCACTCTTCAGACTCAAGCTTAGTAATCCACTAAGCTTAGAACTTTACAGGTGCTCCTGCAATCTATTGCTTGTCGGTGAATACCTCATCTACCAATCCACAAGCGCACACGCCTGATCCTTGTTGGTTCTACGATTCGTAGCTTCTTAGAATGTGGGCGCACCACTCAACCTCCTCGTAGTCAGAATAGGGTGTTTATAGTTCTCCCTTGAACTGTCTCCTTGACCGGAGATTGCCTGTAAGAGTCCAAGTACGAGACGTTCTTGACTGTTATAGTCTTTCTTAGAGAGAAAGACTACCAAGAAATAACTCAAGAACACTAAGGTTCAGAGTTTCGTGTTCACTAAGGAGACACACGGAAAATCTTGAAAATCCTCGAAAGTGAGTAGTGAGCTTGTTCACTTCTAGTTCGCAATTACTCTGATTTGATAATGGTGTTCTTTTTTTGTAACCTTCTTCTTGTTGAAATCTCCGGCATTTATAGTCGTGAGGTAGCAAAGTTTGAAATAAATGCCCGTTAGAGACAAATTGGAAGATGTCCAATCGGATGTCTCTGTTGGCTGCTGCTCTAGGCGGGTAGGTGGTACTTTTCCAGATGTTCGGCACCTGCTCTGCCTTTTTCTGATAATGACAACGACGGTTCGTCTTTGTGTTAGAACGATAGTATTTTTCAGTTTTAGGAATCTCGGACTAGTTGTCCTAGGTAACAAAACTTGGTGTTTCGTGTTTGCAGACTTTAAGGAATCTCTAACCTTAAAGTTTGTACTCTTCAATACGTTCCTCAAATGAACCTCTTTGTCTCTCTGCGTTGGGACATGAACTTGTAAATACATGCTGGTGTCGTCATACTTGCAACTTCATGCTAGTGACGTCATCCATCCGTGTATGCTTGGTCCCTCTGCTAGCAATTTTGCTATACTAAGTAAATCATACCGTTGGACCCGTACTTGATGAATCCATACTTGTCAGCTTCACTCGTATTCTTCCAGACTTGCAAGTTCGGCTTGTACCTTTGTCTATTGAGTCTTTTGCGCATTCTAGACTATTTAGACAGTCTGGTGTTCGGATTAGTTCCAGCTTACAACTCGATTATTGATTCTATACAGAACTTTACATTTTTCAACTATACTGGAACTATCTATCTAAAGACAATACTAAAGATGACTTCAACATACTTTGACCCACGAAAACATAATAATAAAATAAGGAAATTACTAACAAATTTTCTAACAAGTCCGAGCCAAATAAGGCTGATATTTTTACGGGCTAAAAAATCTTAACTCCAACTCTAACACACTGATTTTCTTACTAGCCCGTAAGACCAACAAATTTAGGAATTATTTTTTATTTTTAATGTTTTTATATCATTTAATAATTTCTCAATATAATAATCTTTACAATAATAAAATATGCACAAATATCTATTTTATCTCAAAAGGAAATATCACAGTCTTTTTCATGCATTTAAATATTAAAAATATATTTCGTTGTTTATTAATATTTATATATATTTTAACATCATAATTAAATATATTTTAAATATCTAATTATTGATTATAAATTATTTATATTATGTGGCCAGAAACTTAATCAAGAATGTAGAATTAGATAGTATAAATAAGTTTTTGTAATATAATTATGATAAAAAATATTAATAAAAATTTAATTAAGTCAATCAGACTAACCTGTCGGTTTTCGAGCTCAGCCCTATCGAATCCCAGGTTATTCGATTAAAAATCTTTTTGGGTAAAAATATATCAACCATAACCTACATTTTAGCTCAAATTAATCAGACTAACCTACGAACTTCGGATTAAATTGGTATTCCTAACTCATATGCGGAATAACCCAACAAATAACTTTCCCTTTTAATCCAACACGTCGTGTATAATATTATTCACATTATTAATGAATTAATATTAATGATAATTCAATTTATTTAATAAAAAAACTTAAGTTATCCATCATATTAATATAAAATTCATATATTTAAAATTACTTTCAATTATACCTCTAAAAATCTATATACCCAACTTCGCTCCTTACCCACTTTACTTTGTATATAACTGATGGTGTACAAAATATATTTATCTTTTCAGAAAAATGCCTTAATTTATTTCAGTTAGTTAAAAATATTATAATATTTACTTTTTTCTATGAATTATACCAAAATATAATAACACCGTTAATTTTTTATGATTCAGCCGTTAAATACGACATGACTTCTCACGTGTCATCCATGTGACAATTCAAAACATGATAATACCTTGATCTATTAACATTTTCGGAAAAATATCCAAATATATTACTTTTAAGTTAAAAATACTAAAATATTTAATTTTGTTTATGAAATATACCAAAACGAATCAACACCAATTGCTCTATTGATTTTTTAAAAAAAATATTTACTAAACAATCAATATTTACTATAAAAAAACGTACAAGTATCATATAATAGGGCACATGATTAACATTCGAGTGAGTATGCACTTTCACGTCAGTTGTGAAGTTCTTGCTCTTCAGCTGGGTGTTAACATCAACGAAAAACAGATCAGTATCCGCTCAAATGTTAATCATGTACTCTAATATATGATACTTGTATTTTTTTTATAGCAAATATTGATTGCTTAGTAAATAATAATTTAAAAATCAAACAGAGTAGTCGGTGTTAATTCGTTTTAGTATAATTAATAAACGAAACTAAAGATTAGGATATTAACTAAAAGTACTACATTGGGTATTTTTCCCATAATATCGATAGATTATGTTATTATCATATTTTGAATTGCCACGTGGGATGCCCTGTGGCATTTAACGACTGAATCATAAAAAAATAATAGTGTTAATATGTTTTGGTATAATTCATAAACAAATATAAATATGAGGGTATTTTTAACTAACCAAAATAGATTGAGATATTTTTCTAAAAATATCAATAATATAAGGTATTATCCCCTGTTTACCCTTATTATTTGGATAATTTGTTGAATTAATATTAAAAATGATATATTCATTATTTTCACTCTTTATTAATCAATATTTTAAACTGTTCCAAACGATTGAACAAAATCTTTTTGGTATTATTTGACCAATTTAATTTAAAAGAATTATTTTTCTTATTTAGTTTGTAAAATGTATCTAGAGATGTAATGGAATGGAATAATGTCGTGCTCAAATTTGACTCATTTAGTATTGAATTAAATTTTGAGTTTTTTTATCGAATATTTTAAAGTTCATGTAGTGTATCAAACCTCAATCGAGCCTAAATGAACTTTCTCAATTTAGAATATATTTAAATGAGCATTATCATTATAAAATAAAAAGTTATTTATTCCAAAATTAATATCATATAAATGCTCAAATTTAAATTTTGTCATTACTAGAATGATTTACCATTATTTTTAATCATTAAGATATTACTCTTTTGAAAATTAATTATTTTATATTTGTTACTAATTTAATCTAATGAGAACTCACGAACCGAATTCTGTAATGCTCAAATTTGATTTATCTAATAAACGAGATCGAAAGAACTTTTATTAAGTCATAACATAATAATTCACAAACAACTTAGTTCATTTATCTATATGTATTTATTGATTTAAGCGTAGCTCCATAATTTAAATTGATCGTATCGGACGAGTAAACATAATAATTCACAAACAACTTATACTTTTTTTTTTTTTTTTTTTTGGTATTGAGTAATTCTAGTTTGGAATTGGTGGCCAACTACTCTGTTCACGGCGGGTCCTAATTCACAAATCTATTCGAAACATCCAAAAAAAATGTTGGAAACAAGTTCACGGGTATGATGTACCTAATCAATGTGGGACATCTTGATTCTTGAGCAAGCTGAATCAGTCAACAAAATTATATATATAGATTTTTTTGTTTTTTTCCATTACCATCTTCAAATCTTTCTTACCAAAGAAGAAAATGTGAAATGGCGTTCATTCAAACCTGTTAAGTATCCGACAGTATATTATAAGTTAAGTTAGTTTTGTAAAGGTGAGTGGATCCTAACAAAATCGAGCATAAACGAATTCCCATAACGCTAGTTGTAGATTAAAAGGCTATTTTATAACTTCCAAACAGCTTAGTGAAAATGCTAAGGCCAAACGACAGGTTTTATTTTGCATACTCTAATCTTCGTCAGTATCTTGCTTTCTCAATGAAAACGTATCAGTTTGGATGCTGCTTTCATACCCGCTACTCTCACCTACTTCTTTTCCACCGCGATGATGAGGCCGTACGTGCTCCCTTCCAACTCTTCGGTCCTGTGGAACACCCTGCATCGACAGATATGGATGAGAACCGAGCTCAACTACAGCAGCAATGGTTTCTGACATAGCTAATGCATTATGACAAGAACTACTAATAGATCATGTTTCTCACACATGCATTCCAATGGCAGGGATGATAGATATTCAAGATTATTACCTTTACTTTTCTTGTCTTTTTTTAAAGGAACTATGAGAATTTATGGCCAAAGAAGAAGAAAAAGTGCCATGTGCACTTAGCTGTCTGTTGGGGGCCGGAAATTTGTTCAAATCCAGTTTGGAGTTTTTCAAAACTTACATCGCGGTAAGGGAAATCCTCAGCCTCGAGCATATGTACCACATGCCCCATTTTTGGTCTCTTTTGTGCATTCGGGTCCACACATCGTAAGGCTACTAAAAGTATGCGCTTCAATGCTCTCGAAGAAGGCTTTTCGGCCAACTTTGGGTCCAAGACTCCATCAGCATTCCTATTGGAAACCATTGTTTTGAGCCAATCAACCAGGTTCACCTGAGAATTATGGAGTCATAAGCAGTGAAACTCAAGAAAACAGTCGAGTTAATGCCATGGAATAGGGTGTGTGTATGTATGCAACCTCTCCCGGGGATCGACTGTAATCCACAGGGTTCCTCCCCGTGATGATTTCCATTATAAGAATACCGAAGCTGTATACATCACTTCTCTCATTCAGCATGCCGGTGCTTGCATATTCCGGAGCAACATAGCTAGAGAAGTGAAAGGGCCAATCATTAATCGAATTATGTTAAGGCTAGCGGCATAGGAGGACTCACCCAAATGTGCCCATAACGCGAGTGGTGACATAACTCCTCTCAGAGCCGATCAGCTTTGCTAGACCGAAGTCAGACACTTTAGCATTCCACTGCCCATCAAGTAAAATGTTGCTTGATTTAATATCACGATGAACGACCTTAGGCTCAAGACCCTCGTGCAGATAGCTCAACCTGAGAAACTCAAATTTTAATCTATATGAAAAAGTAGTTCACGAGCAATTTAATGAGCATCTACCCTTTTGCAGTTCCAAGTATAATAAGCATTCTAATATCCCAAGTAAGGGGGCTAGAAGGTCCAACATCTCCATGAAGCCAATGTTCCAAGTTCCCATTATCAACATACTCGTACACAAGCATCCTACACAGGCAGGTAATTCAAAAAACTTATCATCTCAACTGCATAATTGCTGATCAAATATATTGATTACAAAGTCATCAAGATCCAACCTGTGAGCTCCTTCAGCACAATAGCCAAGCAATCTCACCAAATTCTTATGGCGTACGCGACCAATTGCTTCAACTTCAACCTTAAACTCTCTCTCAGCTTGACCCCTGAACCACCTCTCAGAACTATCAAATTACGCAAACAGGCAAGATTTGGTAACAACCAAGTAGATTCAGCTAGTATCAAAACAAGCAATAATACTCAATCTTAGCTACATGCAACTACCGAGATTCGAGGTCCAACAAAACCAAGAACCTCATGCAAAATCAGCAGATATCATGAACTAGTAAACTCAGTAATTGCGTAAACATATCGTCAGCATTATACCTGTTGTTGAGCAGATTCTTGACGGCTATCTTAGTATTATCTTTCAGCACACCGCGATAAACAATGCCATACCCTCCTTCCCCAATAACATTCTCATCGGAAAATCCGTTCGTAGATTCCTCTAGCTCCCTCAGCGTGTACCAGTGGCCCCACCCCAGATGTGACACCTCGGGCACCACCGCCGTCTCGCCACTCGCATGACCCGACCCGGAACGCGAACTCGGCTTCTCAGGGTAGACAATCCTGTGGCCCTTCCCAATCTCAATGTGGATTCGCTGGTCCTCATTCGGGTCGGGCTCAGAGACAGAATGGTACCCAGACGACTGCGGCACGAGAGACAGCAGCAATTTGGCGTCTTTATCCGAATCCCGGGTCGGGTCGACGTGGATTTCTCTAGAAAATTTAGGGATGGTGGAATTCTTGCTAGTGAGTAGTAAAGGTGAAGTCTTGCTGTTTTTTCTCGAGGTGAACCAGAGAGAAATGAGGACGAGGAAGATGACAATTGCCGCACCCACGGAGATTCCGAGAACGACCCACAAATGCAGCCCAAAAATGGAGGTCCGCTTCGACAGCTCGTCCTTGAGAAACGACGAATTCCCATTAGACATTATTGCTCTCCCTAGTTCTTGGTGAAAAGTTTGAGCTAAGGCTTTGGCGTTTTTTTTTTTGGTGCAGCAGAGTGAGTGCGGGAGGAGGAGGAAGAGGAAGACAGTGAGGGTGGGGGACAGTGGGAGTGAGGCGTGGCGAGGTATGATAATGGCGATTCTAGAAATGGGGACACTAAATCACAAATGCGTAGTGAAATTCAATGTGGGAACATAAACAATGAATATGGCTGCTGGTGTCCACGTACCAGATCTTCTCCACAATCCAACAATGTCCCACTCTACATATAAAAACCCAACGAGCATTTCAATAGTTATAGAATAGATATTTATTTTACCCTATGTATGTGTTAATATATCTTCGTCTAGTACAATTATATTGTTATTTTTTTCAGTTAAAAAATAGTTTACTATTTTCTTTTTCTTATAAATTACTATGAAAAAGTCAAATGAAAATATAAATGAATTTTCTTAATTCATGACCCAAAATATTGTTTAATTATCGATTCATCAGGACCTAAAAGATCACAAAAATTTTCAATTCAAAACTCAAAAAATTATAAAATTCTTCATCCATGACCTCAATATAGATCCTAAATTGAAAATTGTATGATCTTTCAGATCCTGAATTGAAAATTCATCATTTAGTTATAAATCGATAATTAAATTATTTTTATTTTGTCATGAATCCACAATTCTCTAAATACAAACTATATGTGTTTTTAAATTAATATTAAGTTCTTACATTTAAAAAAAGAAGATTAAGTAATAATGGATTTTAAATGAGTTTAATCAATTCTTCTTTGCAAAGAAATTGAATCATTATTTGCATGATTTGAAAAGATTGAATATTTATTTGAAGAACTTTAATAGTTTATATTAAATTTATAACAAAATATACAGAACTTATACTCTAATTAAATCATTACCCGAAAATTTAGATCGTTTTCTATATTTTGGGTTTAAGAGCATATGTATTATAAAGGAATCCGTAATTCTAGCATTAAGACTCAGCAACAAAACATCTTCAACAAAATTGGGAGACTCACGCTAAATAAGAACACAATATACCGCTATATTTGGGGTAAGAAAAAATACTTGCCGACAAAATAAGATTATTTGATTCGAATTTATACCATTAAGATATAAGTTTTTAGATCGCAAAATCTGTTAATTAACTAGAATTTGTTAACAAAATTAAAAAATATTTATAAATAAATAAAAATTCATCATGTTGATTATATATTGTTTGTTGGATGAGAACCTTGCACATATATTATAAGAAAAATGAATTATAGAATAAGTATATCCTTTTATTTATACAAAACACATTTAATACAAAGATTCTCTCCAATATATAGATGTTTATATTCTTTAAAAACTCATCTGTTAGTCTTATAGGGGGTTGGGTTGAAGGAAGTAATATAGACAGTCCAATTGCGGCCCAAAAAATTTAGTGGATCAATAAGGGTCAACCCTGAAGTCTAATTCATAAACTCTATGAGTCTGCATGGATATGTGTCTACATGAATTAGAATGAATCAATATCAATACATCTCTATTCGAGCCTCAACAATCTTGAAAGGTCTGGTATACAACTTGTCATCGATGCAAGATTTACAAATTCGATGAGGTATGGTAAGCTCGTTTTTCTATTCACTAATCGCATTGTTTTCTCTACTTTTTTATGCATTTTGGGTTGTTTTCTTGAATAAATTGAGCATGAGTATATATTAGAGGGTGTTATGCTTGTCATGGTAAGATTTCGCAGGTTTTAGGCCAAATCTAATGGAAACTCGTACCGAAAGCAGCAGATGTTCAAAGAAATAGTCACGACTTCTTCCACAGATGGAATCTGAGCTAATGGAGCATGGCATTTGAAAGATCTTTGAGTTAGCTTTCCAATGCAACTGGAATCGGGTCAATCGGAGTTCGGGAACAAAAGTTATGGACAAAACCGTGAGACTGCGCAGAAGGGTGGAAAGTGGCGAAAATGGTGTCTGTTTCGGCCGAGTTGAAGGCCATCTCAACCGGGGCAGCTCCATCTCGACCGTAGCAAGGGTCATCTCGACCGAGATGGACTGTTTTGGCGAGATTTTTTGAAATTTTCACATATTTTGGGCGAGAATTGCTTGGGATTCAAGTTACACATCAATTTGGAAGCAATGAAGACCCAAAAAGGGAAGTTTCAACCAAGAATATCATTAATTTTGAAGCCATCAATTCAAGAAGGAAATTTCCAAGTTCATAAATTCTTACCATCCAAGGCCTCAACCCTACTACTATATTAACTCATATTTAGCTCAGAATTAGGGTTGTTAATTTTTGGAGTTGATTTTCCTTTGAGTTTTACTTTAATTTTCTGTTTTCACTTTAAGTTTTTGAGAATTCCTCTTTAGTTTCTGATAAACCTTTATTGTTTTTAATGCAATCTTTAATTTTCCCTGCAATGTTTATTTTCAATATGTTAGGCTAGAACCCTAAATAGGTTCTAGGGTTTCTCCATCTGTGATTCATGTGCTGATTCAATAATTCAAACCCTTTAAACTGGTTTAAATCCTATGTTTTGTTTTAAGTCTATTCTCATCGAAGGATCGAAAGATGAAGATTGAGGTAGGTTTCAGTTATTAATCGAAGAACCGAGAGGTGAAGGTTAGTAATAGGAAGTTAGGATTTAATACTTTTGATTATCTGTCCGACCAAGAAGATTTCAATTGTAGGATTAATCTGAATTTTTATGAAATTAATTAACTTTGTGTGTTTGAGACCGAGAGGAGATAACCACTAATTGATAATTTAGGATTTAATTGCCTGACCAAGGAATTGATTCCACCTTATCAGATTTTCCACCAAAATTATCTTTTCTGGGTTTGAATATTTGTTTCTTGCATGTTGATCGGTTTGGTAGATTTCCCTAGGATCTGTGCTCTTTAATATTTGAATTTTCTTTCTTTAATTAATTGTTTTGAAAAACCCAAAACCTTCAAAATTGACTTGCCCAAACAAAGGTTTTAAAAGCTATATTCAGTACATGATTCCTTTCGTAATACTATCCCTGTGGGTTCGACAACCTCTGGGTTATTATAAATTTATTTGCTCTATGCTATAATTTGTATGCAGGATTTTGCATCGATCAAATAGGCGCCGTTGCCAGGGATAGCCAAACGGTGATTCGTTTTTGGAAAGTTGAAGAACTTCTGGATTGAGTTGTATTCTTTCTTTTTACTTTTTGAGTTTGGTGTTATTTTCTTTGTTTTTGGGTCTGTTGCTGTGTTTTCATTCGCGTGAGTTTTTTTTTTCTTAGTTGCGTCTGTTTCGGCTGAGATGAGTCACTCCCCGGTCTAGATACACACCATCCCGGCCGGGATAGCCTAATTTCGCCCTCATTTTCTGTGCAGGTGCATGAACACGCGGAACAAAGGGAAGACACTCAAACCCTTCATACCAGAAATCGAAGCATCCTGCAGGAACAACAGAAAAAGAGGAAAAAGATTGAACTTTGAGATGGAAGCAAACCCTTGAAGCCCCGCTTCAGAACATGACACCGGAGGAGCAAAGGCAGTTTGTTAATGAGGTGCAGCAACTGAGAGCACAACTTCAAGCAGCTCAAGCAACTCAGGTAGGACAAGCTGCCAGACTGGCGGAATTGGACGGTAGACAAATTGTAGTGCCACAGAGGTCCATCTTGGACCGATTCCTTCCCCGACAAGAGGAGCCCAGATTCAGAGTGAGGATTGACGCCAATAACTTTGAGCTGTGCACAGGACTGATACAGATGGTGCTGCAGAATCAGTTTGGGGGGAGAGTTGTAGAAGATCCATATGCACACCTCAACCAATTCATCGAGGTGTGCGACACTGTGAAGCAAAATGGAGTCTCCGAAGATTCGATCCGGATAAGGCTGTTCTCATTCTCACTCCAAGACGAGGCATGATCATGGTGGGCTAGTTTGGACAAGAGTCAAATTGGGACATGGGCAGAACTTCGAGCTGAATTCCTCGCCAACTACTTCCCACCGAGCCTGTTGCCGAAGAGGAAAGCTGCCATTACTACATTCAAACAGCTGTATGATGAGTCACTGCATGAGGCCTGGAAGAGATACAAAGAGCTTCTACGACTCTGTCTCGGACATGGAATTGATCTCGAGATGCAGGTTTGCCACTTCTATGAAGGTTTGAATCCTCACATGAAGGAGATGGTGGATGCATCTGCTGGAGGGATACTGATGAAGAAGAGTGGAGCAGAGAGCATGAGGCTGCTGGCAGACATGGCACTGAATAGCCACCAGTGGCCGACTGAGAGACAGATGCCAGTCAAAGTAGTGGAGACAAAGCCGGAGTTTGATGTGGTTGCTGAGGTGAAGAAACTCCGAGAAGAGATTGAGAAGCTGGGGACTGTGAAACTGCAGCTGCTACTGAGCCAAGTATGGCAATTGTCCCGGTGGAGGCCGACTACATCAACCTGGGTGCTAGCAGTTTGTCTGGAACTGCAGGAATGGAGGTGAACTACATTGGCGGTGGTTATCAGAATAACTACCGAGGTAATCAAGGGTATCATTACAACCATGGGCGATCTCACCCTGGTTTTTCTTATGCTAACCCCACTGCTGCAGAGCACCCTCCACCTGGTTTTGATGTAGGTACATGAGGCGAGATTGTAGAGAGGAAGAAGTCTGTGCTGGAAGAAACACTAGACAAATTCATAAAGAGCTCAGACAACAGATTCAGCAAGGTGGAGAATGGAGTAAAAGGGATGGCCAATCATATGCAGTTGATGATGAAGTACTTGCAGATGCTGGACACCCAACTGAGCTAGATTGCCACCACCTTGGGAAATCAGCACAAGCCGGGCCAAATTCCGAGCACTACAGAGACAAACCCAGCCAAGGAAAAATCGGTAAATGCCTTCTCGCTTCGATCTGGAAGGAGATATGAAGGCCCAATCAAACCGGATGAACAAGGAAGTGAAGCAGAGGAGGAAGTTCCCGCGGGAGACCTCTCTGTTTCAGCCGAAATGGAGCACATCCCGGCCGAGGCAGAGAGGAGCAGGCCGGCCGAGGCAGTATAACCCGGCCGAGATTGAGGAGTCCATCCCGGCCGAGACAAGCCAGACACGGCCGGGACAGAAGGAGACAGGCAGGACGGCCGAGACAAATGTATCTCGGTCAAAACAGAGGCCCAGTTTGGGCGAGAAAAAGAAGGAAAAAGGAGAAAGAAGAATTGATCCAGTTGCCCCAATGCCTTTCCCACAGAGATTTGCAAGGAAAAGGAAGGATTCTAAATTCAATAATTTTGTTGAAAATTTAAAAAAAGTGAATATTAACATTCCTCTTGTTGAAGCTCTCAGGGAGATACCAGGTTATATGAAGTTCCTCAGAAGACTGATGAGCGAGAAGAAGCAATTCATGGAGAATGAGACAGTGAGGATTCATGAGGAGTGTAGTTTACTGTTGCAGAAGCAGATCCCCATCAAGAGATCGGACCCAGGCTGTTTCTCGATACCTATCGAGATTGGAGGCAAAGAATTCCAGAATGTGTTATGTGATACTGGGGCAAGCATCAACCTGATTCCCTGGTCCATCTACAAAAAGCTGGAGAATGGGGAGATGAGAGCCATTACAATCACCCTCCAGATGGCGGACCGATCTGTGTCCAAGCCCAAATGTATTGTTGAGGATGTTCTGATTAGAGTTGGTCACTTGATTTTTCCTGCAGATTTTGTCATACATGACATGAAGGAAGATGCCAACACCCCAATGATTCTGGGAAGAGAATTCCTCGACATAGCTGGTGTCTTGATCGACTGCAAGAAGGGGGATATCACAGTGAGAGGGAATGAAGAATCTATCACCTTTTGCATAGATAAGAACAAGAGGAAAGGGGAGTGCAACCAAATCACTGCTACTGATCAAGAAGAGGGAGATGAGACACCGGAGGAGGAAGAAGAAGCAATCCGGTGGGAACGAGGAAATGAAGGGGTGAAATCGGCAATTAAGTTGCCTCATTCCCAGTACACCACCGTCATTCAGAACCATCGGGTCTTCATGATTGACTCAAGGAGTCGATGAGTCTGGACTCGACCGCCTTGGTGAGCTGAGCTGAGTCGAGCCACGACGGTAAATAAGACACTGAATGGGAGGTAACCCATTGTGTTTTTCATTTTCTTTATTTTATTTTGTTTTACATTATTTTATTCTGTTATTTCACTTTTATTATCTTTTGAAAAAAAATCGAAGTTTGTCCCGACCGAGACAGAAGCTTGAGGCGTGGTGCACTTTGACCAGTCAGAGGTTTGAAGAAGAAGATAAAAAGTTGGTGTCTGAGGCCAACAATTGAGGTACAATTTCGAATTCTGAATCTGACTTTCAAACTTATTCTCTCTGATTTTCGAATAAGTTTGGGGGGAGGAAGATTTAACGGATTCGAAACTCTTTTCTATCTTGTATTTGCTTTATTTAAATCTCTGCATGGGAAAATTTTTGAATAAAACGCAAGATTGTGGGAACTTGATCATGATTGAACCCTAGGACTTTGATGCAAGATTTGAATTGATTGACTTTAGTTTGTGTTGATTGTGATAGTGGTTGAGTGTGCCCATGAATGTAGAATACCGCATGATTACTTGTTTTGATACTTGCATTGGCATAATAGATAGATGATGATTTGATGTTCACTGTGGAAGAAAAATTGTCCTAAGTGTGAGTTTTTGAGCCTAAATTTCGATTGTGAGTGTGTCTGCAATTTTAAGTTTCTCTAGAACTTGCTCTGTTTCTTTTTCAAGACTGCTAGTGTGCATAGGTTTAGGAAGTGATTTTAGGCCATCTTTGTTTAGCCTATTTTCCCATACACTGTCCTAATTAAATGTTATCCCTAGTCAGCCCTTTTGAGCCTATGATATTTTCTTTCTTTGTCTATGAGTTGGAAATAAATAGGGGAATCAACTGTTGTCTATGAGAGTGGGTTAGGATTTGTTTGATAAATGATAAGATATTATTAGAAGGGTAAAAGAAAAAGATAAGGTTGGGCTCTAGAAAAAGAAGAAAAAAAAAGAAGAAGAAAATAAATAGTAGTTGTGTTTAATCCTTATAAGCTCAAATGTATAATCAAAATTGTTTAGAGCATAAAAGGATATGTGTGAAAAAATAAATAAAAGAGCTTTGGTTTGTACTGAATATTATAGGAGAAGGGAGGACATCAATAGATAGTGGTTTGATTGATTGAGAATTACTTGATTGATTTTAGTCACTTGGCCAAATAGTTCCATACCTTTCACTAAAAAGCCTACATTACAACCTTGAAAAAAGATCTTTCTGATCTTAGACTTGTGTGCACATGAATGCAGTGGAGATTTAGAATATTTGCAAGCCTATAGTAGAACTTTATTTGCATGACTTGTGTGTGATCTCATAATGATCCTAAACACTTGAGTGAATGAGCGAAACACTTCCCATGTGAGTCATCCATAGTGTACAGATTTTCTGATTCTTTCAAAAATGCTGATGTTTAGTAGATTTACGAGTTTGAATGTGATGAATCTTGTGAGGCATTGCACTACTCTTCTGTTTGAACTTTTGATTCTTTCTTTTGTTGATTGAGGACAATCAAGTGTTTAAGTTTGGGGGGTTTGATAAGCTCGTTTTTCTACTCACTTATCGCATTGTTTTCTCTTCTCTTTTATGCATTTTGGGTTGTTCTCTTGAATAAATTGAGCATGAGTATATATTAGAGGGTGTTACGCTTTTCATGGTACGATTTCGCAGGTTTTAGGCCAAATCCAATGGAAACCCATACCAAAAGCAGCAAATGTTCAAAGAAAAAGTCACTACTTCGTCCACAGATGGAATCTAAGCTAATGAAGCATGGAATTTGAAAGATCTTTGAGTTAGCTTTCCAATGCAACTAGAATCGGGTCAATCGGTGTTCAAGAACAAAAGTTATGGCCAAAACTGTGAGACTGTGCAGAAGGGTCGAAAGTGGCGAAAATGGTCTCTGTTTTGGCCGAGATGAAAGCCATCTCAATCGGGAAAGCTCCATCTCGACCGGGGCAAGGATCATCTCGACCGAGACGGACTGTTTTGACGAGATTTTGCGAGATTTTCACATATTTTGGGCGAGAATTGCTTGGGATTCAAGTTACACATCAATTTGGAAGCAATGAAGACCCCAAAAGGGAAGTTTCAACCAAGAAAATCATTCATTTTGAAGCCATCAATTCAAGAAGGAAATTCCAAATTTCATCAATTCCTACCATCCAAGGCCTTAACCCTACTACTATATAAACTCGGGAAGGTCTTGGGTTAGGCAGGCCTAAACCATTTAGGCGGGTTTTATCCATTAACCCATGCCCGAACCCTTATAATATACCCTATTTGTGGATTAATAAACCCTATTTGGAATGGGTCAACCCATCAAATTGGCGTCGTTTCCAGGGATAGTCAGACGGTGATTCGTTATTGGAAAGTTGAAGAACTTATGGATTGGGTTGTATTCTTTCTTTTTTACTTTTTGAGTTTGGTGTTATTTTCTTTGTTTTTGGGTCTGTTGCTGTGTTTTCATTCGCATGAGTTTTTTTTCTGAGTTGCGTCTGTTTCAATTGTGGTGAGTCACACCCCGGTCGAGAATCTTCCATCCCGGTCGAGATACACACCATCCTGGCCGGGACAGCCTAATTTCGCCCTCGTTTTCTGTGCAGGTGCATGAACACGCGGAACAAAGGGAAGACACTCGAACCCTTCATACAAGAAATCGAAGCAGCCTGCAGGAACAACAGAAAAAGAGGAAAAAGATTGAACTTTGAGATGGAAGCAAACCCAGAAGCCCCGCTTCAGAACATGACACCGGAGGAGCAGAGGCAGTTTGTTAATTAGGTGCAACAATTGAGAGCACAACTTCAAGCAGCTCAAGCAACTCAGGCAGAATAAGCTGCCAGACTGGCGGAATTGGATGGTAGACGGATTGTAGTGCCACAGAGGTCCATCTTGGACCGATTCCTTCCCTGACAAGAGGAGCCTAGATTTAGAGTGAGGATTGACGCCAATAACTTTGAGCTGTGCACAGGACTGATACAGATGGTGCAACAGAATCAGTTTGGGGGGAGAGCTGTAAAAGATCCATATACACCTCAACCTATTCATCGAGGTGTGCGACACTGTGAAGCAAAATGGAGTCTCCCAAGATGCGATCCGTATAAGGCTGTTCTCATTCTCACTCCGAGACGAGGCACAATCATGGTGGGCTAGTTTGGACAAGAGTCAAATTGGGACATGGGCAGAACTTTGAGCTGAATTCCTCGCCAACTACTTCCCACCGAGCTTGTTGCTGAAGAGGAAAGCTTGGTTTTGATGTAGGTACAGGAGGCGAGATTGTAGAGAGGAAGAAGTCTGTGCTGAAAGAAACACTGGACAAATTCATAAAGAGCTCAGACAACAGATTCAGCAAGGTGGAGAATGAAGTAAAAGGGATGGCCAATCATATGTAGTTGATGACGAAGCACTTGCAGATGCTGGACACCCAACTGAGCCAGATTGCCACCACCCTGGGAAATCAGCAACAGCCGGGCCAACTTCCGAGCACTACAGAGAGAAACCCAGCCAAGGAAAAGTCAGTAAATGCCATCTCGCTTCGATCTGGAAGGAGATATGAAGGCCCAAGCAAACCGGATGAAGAAGGAAGTGAAGGGATTCGTGAACTGAATCACGAAGTCCGTTTGCCAAGGATCGTTAATTGGAATATCAAAAATAAATTTCTATGCCTATGATTAAACCTAGCATGCTCCTATTGAAAATGCATAAGGGGGTTTATGCCGAATACCTGGATCGCGAAACCCTGAAGAACGAGTGCGCGGAGATTCCCTTTGATCTTTCCCACGCACAAAGATTTAATTCCTAACAAATTGAGGAAATAAATCTTAAGAAAATAAGTCAATTATTTTCGAAAACAAAGAGAGATAGAAGAGAGAAAATCCTCCTGATCTGATCTTCTGATCTGTATCCCAACTCAATCTGAATATCTGGTGAAGATTATCTTCAGATTCCTTGCCCGGTTGAGAAGCAGCATTTCCTCCTCGTTCTCAGATCTAGTCGATCACCATAGCTCCCAAAAACTTAGTTTGCTGTGTGCAACTTATGATCTTGTGGTGTGTTGAGATTTGAGGAACCGAGGCCTATTTATAGGAAAATATTGGACTTCTATTGGGCTTGAGTTTAATGGGCTAGACGAGGGACCAGAATGCAAATAGCAAATAAGGCCTATCAATTAATTAATTCCCATGTTCAACCCAGAATATAATTAATTAATTAATATTTATTCATTCCACCAGAGAATCAATACTGTCCTACCTATTTGCTACCACGTTTTGAGGTACGGGTTGCATGGGCTCGGTATATCCCCACATTTAAGGTTACAGACATTCATTAATTAATTTAAGCTCTGACAAGCTATTTAATTAATTAACATCTTTTATTCCTGAATCAATCCACTCAAACCTTTTCACTTATGCTTGAACTTAATCAGCCTGCAGGACTTAGCATAATGAACCTTTTGAGCTGTTCAGGGAATGTCACCATCCTATACTGGATGTGGTTACCTAGTTCCAGTACCAGACAGTCATACACA
Source organism: Plectranthus barbatus (assembly GCA_026898455.1). Classification (NCBI taxonomy): domain Eukaryota; kingdom Viridiplantae; phylum Streptophyta; class Magnoliopsida; order Lamiales; family Lamiaceae; genus Plectranthus; species Plectranthus barbatus. Next base: position 82,567 of record JAPKLW010000757.1, read on the forward strand.
AACTACTATTACCCAAGATACAGATATACAAGCTCAACTAGAGCCTTTCACTGCAACTCAAAGTAATACACAATCCGCATATACTTCTGTACCTTCATATAGGCTTAGGATCTCATCAAGCCATAGAGATCTAGATTCTTTTAATGTCAGATAAAAGAATCGATCTCGACTTAGGTCCTTATCAAAGTGTGCCCCACACCAGCATACCAAGCAATCCAAGATAAGATGCTTATTACTGCGTATGCTGCAGCCTTGTTGGTCCCGGTTTTTCAGAGTTTATACGTTACGATACGCAGCGGAAATAAAGTTAATTGATTTCTTGCACGCTACTTACACACAGCTGACAACTGGCAACTGGTCAGCTGGTGCTGGTTACTCAGTACGCAGCTGACAACTGGTCAGCTGGTGAATGAATACTTAGAATATTTAGCCAAGTTTGCACAATTATATCAGTTTCAGA